>JAYJMA010114041.1:0-18103 GCA_036873895.1 Parotocinclus cabessadecuia
CATGGAGGACGGGTCCCCTGTTGAGTCTTGGTTCCTCCCAAGGTTTCTTCCTACCATTTTGGGGAGTTTTTCCTTGCAACTGTCGCCCTGGGTTTGCTCAACTTGGAATTGGCCTTTTAGATAATTGTATTATTGTAAAGCTGCTTTGAGACGATGCTACGTTGTAAAAAGCGCTTTAGAAATAAAATTGAATTGAATTGAATTAATCGATCTTGAATCGGATATTTAAAAAATGTTTCCGTGTCTTTAATCGGAAATGGGGCGTTGAATAACAGAGAAAACCAGTAACCAATAATTAAATAAGAATAGATGAAATTGAATACGGCTTAAAACTGCTGTTGCTTTCTGGAACGAGGAAGCATTTACAGCACTAGGTCAAAGCGAGCCGGTAAGAAAAGTGCAAAAGCTAAGAGATGCGCACACGCTGGCACACGATGTAGCACAGTGTGTAAATACCTAATTAGACTAATTAGAGTAGCTCGAATGGGTTCCCTTAATCCCTGTCTAAATGCAGTTTATCCTGCCCGTACAGTGCCGTGTCTTCACTCATACTCTGTCCGAAAATTACGACTTAAGCTTAATCATTAATTGGCACAACTGTGTCCACGATATGTTTATTTATAAAGCACATAAACACAGCTTAAGCTAATTACACTTACATTAAAGTAACACGCACGTACTCCCATCCCTGCCGTTATCCAGTTAACGAACAAAAAACAGCCTAAACCGTGCGATGCTATGCTATGCTATGCTATGCTATGCTAGTTCTCATGGTGTGAGTGCACCGTTACGTTTGCTCGCTTCAAAACCGAACAAACTCGGGATACTGTAGTGATTTTTTTTAAAATTTTTTTACCCCTGCTCTTGAGCTCCCTTCATCCTCATCGGTTGCTCTAACATGTTTCCGTTTCGGGTGCTGTATTATCGCCGTTTGCTCCCGTGCCAAGTCGGATCACTTTCGCAAAGCTTGCACGTTACATTCCTTAGTTACGCGAAGCGCACTTTTTGAGGATTTAAGCCGAATCATCTCCTCCTCCTCCTCCTCCTCCTCTGCGTCGGTCGTGTTTCTTTTCCGAAATATATTGATTTCTTAATGTTGTGCTCTTCGGACTGGCTATATAATATTAATACTGTGGGTTAGTGCTAGTAATCGTTGACGGACACGAGGTACAACGTTTAGCCGTTAGCCGCTCTGCACCGTGCTAGTGACAGTCTGGCGTAATCGAGCACAGAGCGTTCGCTCGTACTCGCCACGCTTGACGCCGTTCAACGTGTTTAGGAATTTGCGTGTCGCCCCGTTCGAGTCGTTTATGAAGCGCCGCGGGTGACGTAAGCCGATGCGTGAAGGCCAGTCGATAATGAAACTCGTTGCCAACTCTTTTAACAATCGATTTTTGTGGACTGGAAAGCCAGTCCGCTTCTAGACAGTACGTCCAATCGCAGCCGTTCTGGACACGATATGGCCCTAATGTTTTTTTTTTTTTTTGGGGGGGGGTCCAGCATTTCCAGGTAACGGGACGAAGCAAAGACTAAGCCAGATTCCATCCAGCAAATGTGGACATCAGGTCAAACCCTGTACAGGCTGGCCATTAGCTCAGATACCAGATCAGATCTGATCCAGGAGTTCCCAAAAACTGTGATGGATCCGGAGGGCAGGCCGGATCTGATCAGGCAGAACGTAAAACCTGGTGTGGATTCCAGTCCTCAATGGGCCGCAGGCTCCAAGTCGTGTGGCGAGTCCGATCTAGCGAATGTGGACTGCAGACATGCCCACGCACAATTTGGTTTGCGACACCAAAGGTGACCTGCCAGGTCCGGACGTCGGGTCCAATCGAATGCAGCAGTTTCAGTCCGCTTGGTCTTCCGCTTCCTGTCTGAGTATTCCTTCCTCTCGAACCCTAACGGGGTAACATGTAACATCTCGAGCCTGAGCGCAGTTTAGCTTCGGATCGTGAAATCCAATAAAGTAACATTTCCCCGAAGACCTGCTGTTTGGCACAGATGAGATCTTCAGAACTCGCACTCCGAACGTCGTGATCCACAAGCGGGAAGCGCCGACAGATTATTCGTTTGAATGATAAAAAAAGGCTCTATAAATCTAGAATAAAGAGCAGCACAAATGCGAGTTTATCATTCTCAGTCTGTTCCTGCGCGTTAAATAAACTGGAACGGCGTACCCGGGCGTCTGCCGCGTCCCATCCAATCGCTTCTCCTCCACACCTGCTCTTTTGTCTTGTGTCTACCAAAATAAAAAGGGAAACAGTTTTGTCCCGACACTGGGACGATTTGACGCCTATGGCTGATTTTAGGCGGGACGCTAACCAGTACCCTGTAATCGGGAGGCCGGATCGAGCAGATGCGACACGTCCATCCACGCTAAACCAGAAACCACGTCCCGCCTGCCTCAGTCCTCAGTCCAGACAGATAGGTGGCCTGTTTAATAACCGATCAGATACACACGAGTTCAATAATCTGTCAATAATCTGATTTATATCACCAATCTGTAACCCTGTCCATTCACTAATTAATCAATATTCTTTAAGATTATAGACAAAACTTGATCAAATGTGCTGCTAACGTACCGAACGACTACTTTCAAAGCAAACGTTCCACAAGTTTTTTTTTTTTTTTTGTCTATTTAAACACATTTTGAGGTTCGTTTGCATTAGTTTTCGATTTTTAAAGTCGTTTTATTGTTTGCGTCCTGGAAACGTTTAGACTTTTGGCTTCTGGATCAGTTTTTTTTTTTTCTTAGTTTGACTTTTAAAGACGTTTAATTTGCCTCTGGGGTTTGTCAGATTAGTTTCGTAAAATGTTAAACTTGTTAAACTTGAGTTGTTTTTTTTTTCTTTTTTTTCTTTCTGGGTTCCTGGGCCTAGTTTGTCTGCACGCGTTAGTTTTGTTGCTGATTTGTTTCCGTTTTTGTCCTTTAGAAACGATTAGAAGGTTTGAGCTTTATCTTTTCACAGATTAAAAAACAAATATTCGAAAGGTTTAGCATTTTAGCATTTCAAAACGTTTAGCGCTCCTGCATATTTAAATCCGTTCCTTAGCTGAATTAGCTGAATTTTAAGTCGTTTATTTAAATGTAGGTACGTCCGTTTGAACTTTTTTGCGTGGTTCATTTAATCAATTTCAGCTGTTGGTATTCATTTGTTGTTGATTTGATTCTATGTTTGTACTCAAAGCTTCGACCTTTCACTTTTAACAGATAGAAAAATAGAAAGATAGGGGGAAAAAAAAGATCTGTGATGTCTTCGTTTGGGTTCGTTAGGTTACTTTTGTCATTTGCTTTTACTGAATTAATTTTAGTTTTACATAGTTTTATATTTATTAAAAACCTTTAGATTTGGGTATCTATTGGTTTCGTTTATTTATGTCTTCGTTTGGCTTTTAAAAGAAAAACGTTTCACTTTCAAACCCAACACGTTTATCTGTGTTTTATTTTGACTCTAGTTCTTCTATATCTAACCAAGTTGATTAAACAGAACGTTTTACTTTAACGGAATGATTTTGTGCAGTAAAAAAAGGAAAATGCTTATCAGTTATTTTAAGCTTTTAAAGTGAGCTTTACTATGTGGGTTTCTTAGTTTCTCCGAACTTTTTTTTTTTTTTTTTTTTTTTGGGCTCTATTTTTATTCTCTTAAAACTAAATTCGATGACAAGCCTAACCGAATGTTTCGGATCATAACAGAGACGTTCCTTCCCTTTCCGTTGTTTCCGAATAATAACTGGGCGTGCAGCACGAGGAGCACGGGGCCTGAAAGCATTAAATCAGGAGAAAGCTGAGTCACCGCGTTCGTCTGGAGGAAATCGACCGCATCGATTATTTGATTGCGATGCGGAGAGATAAATAAAGCGTCTTCTTTTTTCCCTTTCCGGTAGGTGCCATCTTTGAGGAGAACGCCGCGAGGGACGATGAGATCTTTCAGCTGGCCATCTCGGACCTCAGCCTCAATGACGACATACTCCAGAGCGAGAAGATCACGCACTCCATTAAATTTATCGAACCCAACAACCCCTTTCAGGCCGTCCAGGAAGGTACGTGACGCGTTACTGGTTTTGCACGACCGGTCCTCGCTGTTTTGTGCTGTCAGGGTCACGACCCACTTTGGCTGATTTGAGAGCTTTGAGATGAAGGAGGGGCGGCAGAGCGGCACGGTGGGGAGAAGCAAGAAGGTCCCGGGTTCGAACCAGGGGCGGGGCGGCCCGGGTCCTTTCTGTGTGGGGTCTGCATGTCCTCCCCGTGTCTGCGTGGGGTTTACTCCGGGTCCCCCGGTTTCCTCCCGCAGTCCAAAGACATGCGTGCTAGGTGAATCGGTGTCTCTAAAGTGGCCAGAGTTGCCGGGTGGGCGCCGGCTGGATTAAGGAGAGGATAACGGATGGACGGAGATGAAGGAGCCCTGGCGGGTCTTTGAAAGCTGAATCACGTTCGGACCAGAACGAGCGCAGACGGCTGAAGTTTATCTTTGAGGCAGGTGATTTATCATTGAAGATTTAAATGCGGTGCCAGGTGCCTGTTTGTCGGCTGACTGGCAAAGTGTTTCGATCTTAAGATGAAGATAAGGCTGCTTCAAACACAGGGAAGTTTCTAAGATGCAGTCAAAGTCCTCCTTGATGAATTGGTCGCTTTTGAAAATGGCCATCGACGCCCGAGGACGGCTGTACCTTCTCAGATAAAGCCGGTTCTGATTCCAGCCTGCTTTGATGGACGGGCGTTATTATTTCCTCGCACTTTGGACGGTCAGTGTTTTGTTTTTTTTGCTTTTTTTGTGCGGATGAGCGGAGGTCAAAGTATTGAGTCAAGCAGGATAACACAATAGTGGATTTGCACATAATTGTGAGCGAGTAAAGGCTCCTGTCATCTTGGCGATGCGGACGGGGCTGGGATGAACACTGATAATGACTTGGTGCTGCTGCTGATGATGATGATGATGATGATGATGATGGAGATTGCAGAGGTGTCTTTGTGTAGCGCATCTATGACGAACGCTTCACTTTGAGTTGATAAGCTCAACCATCGTTTCCAGGCTCGAAAGTCCTGGCTGTTGGGGTCGATTACATCCGCCGATCGCTATTAGGTTTCGACGCTCGCTCCCCGTTTGCTCAGTTCCTCTCACCGTACAGAAAAAGCTAACTTTTGTTCGTCTGCTTTACAACCTGGAACTCATAGTTTAAAACAAACTAAAAGCTTCTACCATAAAAGGAAAGGGGGGGAGGAGGAGGAGGAGGAGGAGCTGGTCATGAACAATAAATAAACAATCACATGGATCTGGTGATAAATGGTGTTAAATATGTTTAAATTAAGCATGGACAGCGTGTTTATAGTTCACATTGGGTCGGTATTATTATTTTATTATTGTTAAGATTGTTTATAACAATTATACATTTCCCGAGATTTTTCTACAGAATTACTGCCCAAAGCTCAAACTGGGATTAAAATGAAAACTAAAAATTGTTTATTTATTGCAAGTATTTCCACGTTCTCGTTAATTTTTTTCAGCAAGAAGACGCTGGTAATAAACCGTAAATAAACAATCAAATTAAAATAGTTGTTGTTGTTATTATTAATAAGAAGCTGCAAATATATATATTTTTTGAATTACAAATTGAAGGTCATAAACTGGGATTGAAATAAAAAAAATAAAATAAAGCTTGTAACCATGCGCGCTACTTGAACGTGTATTTAAAGCGATTTAAGGAAGGATTTAGTTCATTTTTTCCAGAAACAAAAAAGGCTTGGAATAGAAATTTAAGTTAAAAAAATTTATTATTAGGAATAAAAGCAACAGTGCTGCTGTCGCGTGTTTGTTTGTTCACGCAGGTATTTACACGCACGCTTATAAAAATTCAAACCATATATATATATATATATATCTGTAGTTCTCTCGCCACCGCTCCTAATTCTGGGAACGTTACGTCACCGGATCCTCTTCCATTTGAGTAAACGATCCCCCCACCTCTTTCAGATCTCGTACCCATGCGCAGTGCTGCCTCTGCCTGACGCGTATTGGCTCACGAATAACGCGCCCGCACGCGCTCCTCTCGAGCAGCAACAGAGTTTCTCCCCCTTTTGTAATGATCTTCATTAGCATCTCTTTGCTCACTTTGTTTCGCGGCCCAGCTTCATCCGCAAGTGCATCTGCTTTTCCAGACAAACGCGCTTTCCCTCGGCGTAAAGCAAATTACTGTGAGATATTACACGTGTATACACAGGTGCAAATGGAATCTGGCAGGAGTGTAATGATTCAGCTAATTAGCGCCAAGGTGTGGGGATCGCGAGCTCAACCGGCGCCTGTGATATAATGCTGCGTTTTCGAACCGTGATCAAAGGCTTCCGTCTTTTTTGTGACTTCTGCTTTTTCCTCTCTCTCTCTCTCTCTCTCTCTCTCTCTCTCTCTCTCCTTTCATGCCTGTTAAACTCACTGGCACCTGCAGCGAGACTCTGCTTTCTGTGTGTGTGTGTGTGTGTGTGTGTGTTGCTTTGAGAAGTCTAGACCCACTTTTGATGCGCAACTCCGTATGCAAGATTCTTCTCTTCGTTAAGTTTGTCACTTGTGAAAACGTGGCGTAGCGAACGGGATCGGTTTTCAAAAGTCGGCGACGTTTCTCTGATCGTTTGTTCACATTTATCATTTGGCTGTCGTTAAAAAAATAAATTAAATAAATAATAATAAAAAAAAGCCATTTCCTCCGTTTATGACAAGACTTATTTTCACAAGTATACGCTCGTGGCCACTTTATCAGACACGCCTTGCTTTACACCCTTACCGCGCCAGGGTCCACTTTAGAGACACCAGTTAACCTAACGCGCATGCCTTTGGGCTGTGGGAGGAAACCGGAGTACCCGGAGTAAACCCACGCAGACACGGAAAGGACGCACGCCAAAGACTCCGCACGCAAAGGACCCAGGCTGCTCCACCCTGGGACTGAACCGGCGGCGCCGCCCCACCGAGCCACCGGGGGCACCAGAGTGTGCCGTGAAAATCGGAATTATTTTTAATCATGGTGTGTGGAAATCCCAGTAGATCGGGCCGCGGCCCTGTTCCAAGTCACTTAAGTCGCCTTTCTTCCCCGTTCTGATGCTTGGCATGAACGGCAGCGGCTCGGCTCGGCCCGGCCCGGCCACGTCTCCATACCGGAATAAACAGAGTGGCCGGTGCGTGATTGGCTGATTAGATATTGGCGTTAACACGGGCCGCTGTGAGTGTACCTAACTGCAAACCTGTTAGTCGTTTATGAGCACAGCCCACCCCCCCCCCATCCCCCAATAAGTCTATCAAATCCAATTAAAGTTATTTAGAGCTGCTTTCGGGATCTTATTTCTGTGAAGCTCGTTATATTAAGACCTGTAATTGGTCGCTGATTTCGTAGGAACAGTTAGACGAGGGTTAGACTCTTTCTGTCTCTCTGTCTCTCTCTCTCTCCCTCTCTCTCTCTCTCTCTCTCTCTCTCTCTGTCTCTCTCCAGTGTCTTGGCTGCTTTAATGAAATGATCAGAGCTGGACACACAGTTTGATTGATTCCCCGGGGCCTCTTGTCTATCACTGGTTATGACAGAGCTTTCACTGCTCTCTCGACTGATTAGGATATTCATAATTAATCTCTCGCTCCCTCTGGCTTAATCGCCAGAACAATAAAAACGACCCAAGCAGGACGGGTACGGGATCACAGGGGCGTAGCGACGCGCACTCTGCTCACGATGCTTGGCTCAGGGTTCGATTGTGGAACGACTATCGATTTCGCGTTCCGTAGTGGACGTTCCTTTTTCCGTCTTCCGAAGCATGGACGCATGGCGCCCTCCGGCGTTCAAAAAATGCAAGTGCATTCGAGCAAACGACCGGCCTTGACGGCGCCAACCAAACAAACGAAACAAACGAACTGTCCTCCGGTTCTGTTTCCTCCGTGTTTATTGTTTGTTTTCAGCCTGGCCAGATGCTGTAACTCAGCGTACACGATGGCGACGCGCAAAGAGAAAAGAGGCAAAGCACTTTGACATATTTATGTGCAACAGTGCGCTCGGGTGATACAGAGGCAGCTGGATCACCTCCCACAGAGCCTGGGCTCTTTATCTGCTGGGCCTGTTTACTAACCGAGCTCAAATTTCCCAGATGGGGGGCAATGTTTGGTGCCCAACCCCCCAAACCCCGAGCGGGGGCTGAGGGCTGGACCCCTGATTGGGAACCTTGGGCATGTAAGGAATGAATATAATATTGAAACGTTGAAACGTGTGCGTATCCGCTCTGAGCAAACATGGTCGCTGCAGGATCTCGTGTCCCCGGTGGGAAAGTTTTGATGGTAAGGCGTGGCATGGCGTATCCACCACTGGCGTGGTCCGAGCGCGAGGGAGCGACCTAGCGGTGCACGTGAGCACCTAAAAAAAAAGGAAATCGTCCCATATCCGGACCTGGTTGTCCTCGCGCTACAAGATGTTTCCTCGTTGAATGTTTTGTCGGAGCGTGACGTCTCTAATGCATCCCTAATATCTTGCCTGGCTTGAGCTCGAGCAGCGCCAGTCCTTCCATCAAATAAAAGAAAGTGCAGACTTTTAGACCAATTAGCGACATCATAATGAGAGTTAATGAGGCCACGGTTTCTGTACTTCCGTCGGAGATCCTTTTTAAAAAAAAAAAAAAAAAAAACGGTGGAAAGTCACATGCTCTCGGTCCTGTTAATTAGTGCAAGTTGCAGGATCATGAACCGGCAAATTGGCTGCGTTAAAAGCTGAAAAGGCGTTCTGTTCTGTAGCGCTGAAAGGCATCGGAAGGTATTTTTAGCCCCCCCGGACAGATAAAGGGCGGCTTCGTGCCGGGCTGAGGTCCGTGTGTTTCCCTCGGAAATGTTTGCTACCTGCTGTTGCCTCCTTGGCATTTGGTGAAAACATTCGCTTCTGCTTACTTAAGCAGTAACGAGGTTCATAATCACAGTCGCTCAGATGCCTTTTGTTGGGTCATTCTTGGATTTCCGAAACGATGATTTATCGACCAGGTTTCTGCCTGCAAGTTTCTTTGCCATGTGCCTTTTAAGTGCGCTCTCTAAGGCGCTTCCTTTTAGGGCGCTTGTGTCTGCAGTAGATGGCAAAACGGTAAAAAACTAAATGCGATTATACGCCGTTTCACCAAGTACACAAATTGAAACAGACTGACCATTTTAGACTGGTTTATTTGTGGGCCTGGACCTGGCTAGTTCAGGGCTGTTAAAAGACCTTTTAAAAGGTGCCACATCCATCACATCCACCCCCATGCCGTGGGTTTGTAATCCCTGATTACAGGAACTGCTGCCCCAAGTCAAGCTTTGCTAGACGTTTTCTCCAGATCCTTACCAGCGGCGGTGTTGCAGAAGGCGCCGGTGCCGAGCGCCTCCATGAGCCCAGGTTCCGTCCTCATCGCAGACTGCCGTGTGTGAAGCTGGGCACGCTCAGTTGGCGGGTTTGTTTGTTCGCGCTTTGCATGAGAAGCCCCGGCTTGGTAACCTCTTTTTCCCTCTTGCCCTCGGCTCGGCGCTGCCACGTTCTCAGCCTGGTGCCAGGAGCTCAATGCAGATGTGTAGGACGTGATCCTGGTTGAGTTTCTCCCCCCGGGCTGGTATACGCACCGTCTCGCATTGCTCGTACCCGTGGCCGAACTGTCAGGACGCGTTTACCTGGTCTCCCTGGAGGTAACGCCCTGTCACGGGCAAGGCGCGTCACCCGGGACGGCTCGTTCTCCTCAGCCGCAGTCGTGCCCACGAATAAAGAATCGACCAAACTTTTCCATGCTTCTGATTCTGGTTTCATGCTCCGAGCTCGCTAGTGGACCCGGAGTAGCCCGTAGCGACGAGCTTTCATTTGCCACCTGAGCTTGATCTGATTGGCCAGGCAGCTGGTAGGGTGGGATTAGAGAATGGATTTAAGCCGAGGAGACGTCAATGTATTCATGATGTGCTTACGAATGTTTATGGTGGGGGGGACTGTACAGCTGAAAATAGGCCCTCGTTACCTGGTCTGGCCGCCTCTAGTCTGGGATTCATACGAGATGAAATACGGTTAAGCGTTGGACGTTTTTTGTGGACGGTGTCCCGTGGCCACCGATGTTGCAGCGGGGCCTGAAGGCCCTCATCCGTCGCGCCAGCAGCTAGGGCAGCGTGTCGGCCCACAGCACGAGGCCTCCATACTGGAACCTGACCGTCGTCTGATCCCAAACGGAAGGTTGTAAGCAGCTTGAACATCGAGAGAAGGATTTAACGACGAAAACGTCTCTTAAACTTTCGCTCCTGTAGAATGTTTAAACCCTTTCGCGGTTCCTTTGCCTGTCAAGCCGCCGCTCTTCGAGAATTAGGAAGTCTTTGAGCCATGACGGAGGCATAAATCAATACGGCTGAACGTGTCAAACACGCACGCCCGGCGCTTGCAGAGTTTGCCGTGGCCGAGCGTAAACCGGGTTGGCGTTGCCGAAAGCCCGAATGCTAACGATGGTGCTAAGAATATCACCGCAAACTATATCTGCATAACGGCCCGACGTGTCAAGATGACAGCCGATTAAGACACGGTTCGGCTATCGCAGCGCTCTTACAAAGCCTCTCGCTAAACCAGGCTCAGTTTAGGGTTTTATTTCGCTCTCCAGTTTCCTTTGTAGGGCGGACGATGTGGCGCGTCGTTGCGCCCTCTGGTGTTCATAAAACGCGACAGCGTTCAAGGTCATAAAGAGATCGAGGCGCCTCACATGGTCCTCCATTGTTGCACTTTTTCCACGTTCGTGATCTGACTCGGGGGTCGACGGGGAGCTGGGGCCTAGCCACCCTAGATCAGCACTTTAGGGACGCTCTTTAAGGCTTGACCTGATTGGATGTGGGAAGAATCCGAAAGGGAACCCACACAGGTAGAGGGAGAACATGCAAAATGCAAACAGGGGGCATCGGGGTCGGGATCCTAGAGGCTCCTAGAAGTTGCGGCTACACGAGGAACAGGTCTTGCCTTGCGGTGCCTTCCGGTTGGGATGGATCGCCCCTTTGTGCTGCTGCATCGACCCCTGCTGAATTTAAAATGTGGCAACATTTCGAGGAGACGCTAATCTAATTAACCTAATGCCTTAATACTGGAAATGAAGTCGAAATGGATTCGTTTGAAAACCCGCAGCTATTAGAACCGATTTCTGCCTTCTGCCCTTTTGGACGGTCTGTACGGCGACGATCCAGAACAACGCGCGCGCTACACGGCCCGTGATTGGTGAGGGCAAACGTTGTCCGCCCACGCTGCGGCGCGCTGCAGACTCTCGTGTTTCGTTTGGTTTGTTTGTTTGCACACATTTCTGTCTCCGTGCTCCGATCGGCCCGATCAGCCCGATGCCTCTCCACCTGCCCTCCTTCCCGTCTCCTCAGGCTCTGGCTTTGAAGTGCTCGGATCAGCGAGGCAGCACTTGAAATTGGGGGTCGGGGGGCATGAATATTCCTCGCCGTAACCTCCGATGAAGGCTCGGGCTGCCCACGCCGAGCAGTCCGACACTGAGTCAGAGGCTGGGAAAGACGAAGAGGTTACGGTCTGAAACGACGCTACGCCGCCTACGGGAACGAGCAGAGCCTCACCGCGGAGGGCTCTTATTTTATTTCGGAAACAAAATGCACACGCTGCTCCGATGCGTTTGGCGTTTGCGAATAGATCCGCTATGCCCTCGCAGGTTGGGGGATGGCTTTCCTGGCGTTGCCCACGGCGTCACCGGATGGCCTGGGATTTGGGGGGAAGCCCAAAACTATGCTAAAGCTCACAAAGATTGGAACAAAGATGAGTGGAAATTTTGTCGACACTGCACTATGGTCATTATAGCCCTGTGGTGGCCTAAGACTTTTGCCCGCTGTTCTAAAGCCTGTGCAAGTGGACCTACGCCGTTCGTCCGGCTGTTCCTGTGCTGTTTTCGGACGAGCTACTGAGTTTTGAAATGTTCGTCCACATGTTTGTTTATCTGTTCCCTCTCCTGGTCGCATGCTGGATTTAATTTGCTCTGCCGGTGTGCAAATTTCCTTTGTTTCGGGATCATTAGCCGGTGTCTCTGATAGCGAGCTTATCGAAGCTGCTGGCTCTGTGCCTCGCACTAAATCCTTCATTTCCTCTCCTATCCTCCCATCGTTTCTGTCTAGATGACACTCTTGTGCTTGGTAATTGACGTTATCGCTGATCCAGCCGAACCGAACGGCTGTGTTACGATATTAAACGGTCTTCCTTGGGTTGACTCGGGAGCTTGGAGCTCCTAAAACTCGCCCGATGACACGTTTTTAACGGCGCAGGGTATGAGCCTGGTACCGCCTCCGTCGTCGTTTGTGTCCGGTTACGTTCCCTCTGCCCTTAAACCTCGGCCGATTCCGTTCTGGCGAATGAAAACGGGCTCATCGCCCGACCTCGCATCTCCTGCTTGGAGCCAAACTGTTAGGAAGCGTCAGGCTTCCAAAATTCAATCCTTCTTAACTAATAAAGTTTTTCGAGCCCCGCTGGTCCGGATATCGGACGCCGCGCCCCAGAGACGGCCCTCCTACGCGTTCTTAATGATCTTCTCTATTGATCCTGGAGCCCTCGCTATCCTTATTCCCTTATAATGCTGCGTTCGATAGCATAAACCGCACAGTGCTCGTCTCTGACCTAACCGACGGCGGTTCATCTCCTGTACCACTAATGCATCTTCGTTGTTGGTTTGGGGACAACGATCCAACATCGACCCTGTTATGTAAGGCGATACTCGGTCCCTTTCTTTTCCAGATCCTCAGGTCAGAACGGACGGATCTGGATGGGTTTCTGGCCGCGTTTCGAAACTTTTGGCTTGGTTTTTGGGGCAGATCTGTCCTTTTAATTTGATGCGTGCAAAATCTCCTCATGCATGCGCCGGGGGTAGCCGAAAACCAAAGTTTCGGACCGCGCTACCATAACCGTTAAGGTCCTGGGTTCAGATCCCACCTCGGCCAAGCTGCCGCTGTTGGGTCCCTGAGCTGAACCCTTCTTTCGCACAAAAGGTGCCTGCGCAGTGCCAAAATGTAGCTGTAGGACTATGGAGCCGCCCCTTTGCTTCGCGAGAACGACAAACGGCGCTCGGAAAGTTTCCGGCTCAGCCGGCGTATGTCTGCCGCCGCCGCCGGACGTTTGTAACGAGCCTGTCAGTCTGTTTGTGTCTGCAGATGAATTTATTAGCACTGACGATCCAGACAGCACAGCACTCGGATCTAATGACTGCAGAAGCTTCACGCTCCGTTTCACCAACAGCACTGTTTGCTTTCTGAGAATTGCGCGAGCCTGGCGTGTTTAAGACTTTAACCCATGGGTCAAGGTGAGATGAGATCTGTAACGGTAACGCGGAAGGAAAAGCCGAGTCTCAAGCCAAGCTGGATCCTGGTTTGCAGATCCAAATCTGAAAAGGCTCCGTGCGCTTTTTTAAACAATTAATTTTTAAATTTTTTTGGGTGGAGAACTTGTCAGAGATTGGGAAGGAACTGGCGGTCGTCTTGCTCCATCTTTTGAACTTATGTGCCGTTTTCCATTTTCGGACAACAAACTTCAATTTGAAGATCTGGAGAGCAAAATAGTTTTTTTTTTTTTTTTTTTTTTTTTCACGTGGAGTCGGCACACGGCTTGGGCGACGCCTTTCTTCCGTTGCCTTTCCCCGCGTATTTGGGTTTTCCGGATCTGGGACCGGACTCACGAAAGCGTCTCAGCGTGGACTGGGGTCCCAATCGGAGTTCCAATCCAGGTCTACAGGGAGCCTGGTCAGGATTAAAAATGGCCTCGGAATGCAAGAGAATTCAAAAACTGAGAGAAGGTACATTTTCTAATAAACGACGAATTCTCTCAAGTGGTCGAGCAGGAAACAGGAAAAACGTACAAATTTGACACTTTCGGTACCTTATTATATTGCCTTTACGATATCCTTTGTACTGTTTCCCCCCCCCCCATCCCGTGTTGAAACTGTAACGTGGCGGGATTAATTACGTTACAGCAGCAGAGCGAATGCCAATCTGGTGAAGTCACACTCCGTGGGTCTAAAGCATGTTTATTTAGACTGCCGGGTATGTATAGTACATCTGCTCTTGAACACAGTTCGATGCTGACGCCCGGAGAGCGCACAGGGCTTCGATTCCACTGTTTACCAGCGATTAGGCTGTAAACAGAGTAATTAAGGCGAGCATCCTCAGGCCGTTTGAAAATGGGAAGCCAGGCGACCGCCCCCTGTTTTGGCCGTGCAGAAAACAACTCGAGTCTAATATCTGATCGCGGTTATTATCAGGTGTTATACGTGCGCCTGAGATCAGCGTCTCGGCCCGCGCCCGAAATCGATGGCGCGCTCCGTCCCCGAGAGCCTTGCTCACCCACCGCCCCCCCCCCTCCCTCCTCAAGTCAATGCTCTGTTGTTGTTGTTGTTGTTGTTGTCTTTAATCTCATTGTTCTGCAAGCTGATGGGTGCAGGAGTGAAACCTGGCTTTCATCAAGTCCGGCTTGGAGTCTTGTCCCGGCGCCCGAGGACCGACATCGGTCCTGCTCAGTGTCTCGTTTGCTTCTCGCGAAAGGCCAGAGCGACGCCGGCGTCCTGAGGGCGCGCAGCGAGGCCGGAGAGCCTGGATGAAGGCGGTCGTGGCGGGACCGTCCTCGGTAAAATAAAAACAGTCCAAGAATATTAAAAAGGACGTGTTAAAAGGTTATTGGGAATTATTCCATGCCGCATAAGTGGAAAATACCAAATGGTAATGGCTAATGTACTTTTTAGAGGGAGATGATTATTGGGTGGCATTTAGGAGGAATGTCATTACGGCTCGGACGGAGCGGGCGTTCAGACTAGCGCGGAAAAAGATAACATAAGGATACATATTTATGTAAACATCATGGTATTTATGCCTGTTATTTTCAGCGGTGCGTTTACATGTGCTCCATCATCCGTAATGGGATTTAGTCTGCAATCTGATCAAGTCTACATGACTCGGGCAATAATTGGATTTCTACCTAGCAACCGGAAAATAACCGCGCGGAAGGACGGGATGCAAACTCCGTACAGCTTTCTATACGTTCCTCCGAAGGGTTGCCAGATCCCACAAGAGACTCAATTAACCAGGTCTACGGAAACGAGCCCGAAAGCAGCGGACTGGCTTAACGCGCCTCCACAATTCGATTTCTGTTTGCGTAGCGCTTTTTGCAGTGGGGCGCTGTCACGAAGCAGCTTCACAACGCCGCGCCAACGTTGTCGCGAGTTGGATTCTGTTGTCCGTAATGAGCAAGCCAAACGGCGACAGCGGCAAGGAAAAACTCCCCGAGGTTTAGGGGAAGAAACCTCGAACCAGGCACCGGACTCGGAGCGGAAACCCGTCGTCCTTTGGGTGATTAACATCATTAGCAGCATTTGCGTCATCAAGTGCAGGAATTTGGCTACGTTTGGACATGCACGCAAAGTAACTACCTATTCGGTTTACTCTGTAATGTGCTTCTTTGCTTCAGTGGTTCAAGTTGGGTCTTTTTTATTTTTTATTTTATGAGGTTTTTCGGACAGTCACCCCTTTTAAGAGCTTCATCGTCGGTTCTACAGACCTCGAGACCTCGTGTCATTGACGTCTGTTAAATACGCGTGTGTGTGTGTGTGTGTGTGTGTGAATTCCGATAGATCGGCTGCTTCTCTCGAGAGCCCGCCTCTGATTGGCGTGACGTTTTAATCCGTCGATATTGTAATTCCTTTCGGAATAAACAGGCGGTGGCATGATTTCATTTAGAAAGGTGAGGGAAAAGGTTAGCTCGTTTCATTTCATTACCCGTACCTCTGTCCCGGCCGAAATGAAAGCCCAGACTCGATTAGGATTTATTTGTCCTCCGTTCTGAAGGACGGGTCTCGGGGTGATCACACGTCAGAAGTAAACGAGCCTGCTTGTAACGAAGGGCTTCAGGTCGATTAGGGCCATTTGAGAAGCGCCAGGCGTGCGGTACAGGGGTCCGTGCCGAATTCGGCAGAGGCAGAGGCAGGGCTTGGGATCCACTTTGTACCTCCAGGACACGGGACAGACAAACGGTTCGGTTATCTAATCAGCTCCTTGATCCTGAAATTGGAAACCTTGGTCCCGGAGCTGGAACATTTCGGGAGTGGAAGCGAAAGCTCTGGAAATGAAGTGAGATGGTTTGATAACGAGATCGGTTGGTAGAACTTCTTCCAGAGGATTAAAGGTTTGAGATTGGACCTCTACCTTTTTTATATTTTTTTATTATTTTTTTTTGGTAGTGGAACCGAAAGCGTTGGGAGGGACATTTTTGTTGATGGGGTTAGAGCTTTTGGTTATGGAATGGGTAGCAGTTTGTGCTGGAACCAGCATGCTTGATCCGGACCGTGGACCTTGTGAGGAGACTGGAGGGTTTTGGATACGAGACTTAAAATTGAACAGGGTTTGAATTTAAATCGGGATTTAAACTGGAACCGTTTTGTGGTGAAATCGGAGGTTTTGATGCTAAAGCTTGGGCTTGGCGGGGGAAAAGATTTCGTTTTGGAGCCGGGGGTTTTGTTATCGATTTTTATTTATTTTTTTATTTTTTTAATGAATCTTGGCTATCTTCTACAAGTCTCGAGAGGGATCAGAAGCTCTGGGATTGGACATGGTGCCTTTGGTACTGGGACTAGAACTGGAAAGGTTTTACCATTTGGAATCTTTTTTTTTTTAATGGAGGAAACGGAAGGTTCGGTTCTGCAGATGTAACCGCAACGTTTTCTTCTACCCGAACTGAGACCCTTTGGAGTCTGAGTCGTGGAGCTGAACCTTTGGTGTTGGGAGTGGAACTGGAGCTTCTTGTCACAGTATTGTAACTAAACGTAGCTACAGTGTGCCTCAGTGGGGCGCTTTGTTTTTTTTTCGTGCTGGAACTGCTGGTGGGAAAGCGTCACTACTGGGACCGGAGGTTTTTCTACCGGGCTCCCGAGTTTTGGGATTGAAACCGAAATGGTTTGGAAGCTTTCTTTGGCGTGGGAACTGTAAGCTATGGGAGGTTTGCTCATTATGACCTTAACACTGCATTCATGGAAGCGTTGGGAAGCTGGGAACCGAACCTGCCTCAAACCAGTGGAAATGCTGGAGCTGGACTTCTGAAGTGCAGCCAGTAAGTTTCATAGCAACTGAAAATGGTGGGGGGAAAGAAAAAAAAAAAAAAAAAAAAGCACCAAAGTTTAGAGAGTTAAAAGTTTGGCTGTGTTGTGTGATATCCTTTTAATGCTTGCTGTTAAGGCTTTTTGTCAGACACACACACACACACACACACACACACACACACACACACACACAGAGAGCAGTGTGTGGGTGCTGTGCGCTCATTGTGCAGGTTTCCTGCTGCCCGTGGGTCAGTTGATGCTGCCGACCTTTAGGTCTAGTCCTGCTGCGCTGTCAAATGCCATGTCAGGGGTAACCTGTGGTGCAGCTGCCCCTCCCAACATGCCCTATCGAGTGTGCGTGCGTGTGTGTGTGTGTGCGCGTGTGCGTGCGCGTTTCCCTTATTGATTATCAGATGCTATCCATGCCAGTGGCTGCTCATACAACATTAATGCTGCTGTGGGTCGACCGAGGTGTATATGTGTGCTACACACACACACACACACACACACACACACACACACACTGAAATGCCAGTTCTCTGTGCCAGGCTAGATCACTCTCAAACCTGGACGCTGTCGATGGTGCTTTTGTCAAACCCGTGCTGACTCAGACAGGGCTATAAATCTGGTGTAGTGTCAGGACGCTGCAGTATTATCACACTCGACACACACACAAACAAGCTCGTCTTACTATCGTTGCGGGGACTTTAAAAAAAAAAAAAAAAAAAGGCTAGACGCGTCTGGACCAGCCAGGGGTTCCAATGAGGAAAATGTGCCGCTTCCGACGACCGGGGGATACTTTTAAAATGAAATGGCCCCCTAGTTTCTGCTGCAGAGAGACGTTTGGTTCTCACGATGGTCTGAAAACAGGAACGCGCACTGCAGAACTGTGCCGAAGTCGGCCAGAAAGGGATGCACACCCACGAGCTTAAACATGCGTGAACCACAACCCAGCAGCTCCTCTGCATGGGCGCGCGCGCACACACACACACACACACACACACACACACACACACACACACACACACACACACACACACACAC
>JAYJMA010114060.1:0-18101 GCA_036873895.1 Parotocinclus cabessadecuia
AGGGGACCCATCCTCCATGGGCGGCCTAGATGTTAAATAGACAAATACTAAATGTATATTAAATTATAGGAAAATAATTTTAAAATAAATAACAAATTACAATTTAAATTAGTAGTAGTCACCTTCAAAGAATGGAGAGATCTGTAAGTTTTACCGTAGGTACACTTCAATTGTGAGAGACAAAATCTAATTTTACAAATCTGGAAAAGCATGATTGTTAATAATTTGTGAATAATTAATTATGGATGACTTTTATTACATGAAATAAGTACTTGATACAATAGAAACAGGACTTAATATCTGGTACAGAAACCTTTGTTTGCTGTTACAGAGGTCAGACGTTCCCTGTAGTTCTTGACCAGGTTTGCACACACTACAGCAGGGATTTTGGCCTCCTCCATACAGATCTTCTCCAAATCTTTCAGGTTTCAGGGATGTTACTGTTCAACACTGAGTTTCAGCTCCCTCTAAAGATTATATATTCGGTTTATGTCACAAGACTGGCTAGGCCACCCTAGGACCTTGAAATGCTTCTTATGGAGCCACGTCCATAGTTGCTTTGGCTGTGTGGTTTGGGAAATTGTCATGCTAGAAGCCCCAGCCACAACCCATCTTCAGTTTTCTTTCTTTACCTATATCTACAAGTCTTCTTTCCTTGTAACATAGCTTGTACCGGTGGTTTGGATGCCACTGCCAGCGAATAGCGTGAAAAATCATAGTTCTGGCAGCCAATGTTATGGGGTAAGTCTTAAAATATCAAAAAGATTACATGATTACATGTAATGAAAGTAGAAAATGAAAATGAATTGTTTATTCAAAAAAAATTCCAGATTTCAATCAAAATTTAGTTTAAACTGAAAAAAAAATCTTCCACTAATTCATATTTTGAATACTTTGAACGTAGTCATATTTTCAAGTTCAGTCTCATTTTGAACGTTTAGTTTCAGGTTTTTTTTTCTTCAAATAAACAAAGCTTTTGCCTCTAATTTTGCTCCATATGAGCAGCATTTGATATTAACATTGATAATTCAAACGAATGTTGATTACTAGCACAATGACATCTTAGTCTTTAACAAGTTAAGGTTTTCTTAAGCTCAACAACTTTGTTGTGTTTGTGTGATTTTGAACTGTAGTTTCTATTGAACGTAGTCTTGAAATTACATTCAGACCTACCCCTGATTCAATTTTTATAATTTCCTGGAAATGAGAGACTTGTAATACCAGAGCCTGGTTCTGTAAACGCAATTGAATAAATCACATACAGTAGGTTAGCAAACCAACTCAGTCTGAGCTGAATCCACATTTCACTGAAAGGTTTGCAGAGCTCATTCATTTATACTTTTATGACATTTAGAAGTAATGACATTTTGAAGCTATTTTCACTCACTTTTTCTGTTTGACTCAGTTTAGCATATGTGAAATGGTGACTGGGCCTTTATAAACATATAGTGTGGTTTATAATGTTAATTACTTATTTCTGAAATTATAATTTTAACATACTGCATTAATACAAGTAAAGTTTTAGTTTCTGCCAGTTTCTGTTTTTATAATGTTGACAAGTAGGTAAAGACCAAAACAGGGACTTTGAATATCTTTCAAACTTGCTATAATGCTGCTACAAATAGACCCCAGTGTTTAAATAATGTCTTTCAATTGTAAAGCAGTTGTCATATGCCTGTCTGGAAATTAATATTAAAGGCACTTATAAAAACTTGGTCTACAAAACAAAACAAATCTAGGTGGCACAACATAAAATAGTGTTGGACCAACTAGGTGTATTTTATAAATATTTTAGTTTAGCTTGTCCTAAATTTAAGGATTTCAAATGATCACTTAAAGTTGTTGGTACAGTGTTTTAATCTTCTACAAGTTGTTTTCAGGTGGTCTAACCGACTAAAAGCTGTTTTATATAGTCTGACCAGCTTTGTATCAATTACCAGCTGTTTATAGATGGTATAACTAACTACCAGCTGTTTTTAGATGGTATAACTAACTACCAGCTGTTTTTAGATGGTCTAACCAGTTGCCAGCCACAAACTAGCTACCAGATTCTAAGACACAGTTTAAGCTGATATTAGTTGTTTTTTTCAGCAGTATATATGTGGTACCACTTTTACGTAAAAAATTGCAGATTATTACTATACATTTATCCTAACTCAACAGCCAGTTGAAATCAGCCTAATGGCTGCATTTGGACAGTCGTTGCCAGACTTCGGATGATATTCCTCATAAGCTGTGAATGTTGCAATATCTATTAAAAATACAGGATAGCACTGCTGCTTCACAGATTCAGAGCTGCAAGTCCCGGCCCACTGATTGTCTAGAGTTTGCATGTTTACCCAAAGACATATATTAGGACAACTTGTGTCTCTGAATTTTCCCAAAGAAGCTCTGTTGATGCAGTGGTAAAACATGAGTTCAAACCCAGGACTGGATTTAAACATTAGATTAGGCAGTGAGTTTAACTACTTGTCAAGTGTTTACCAGTGTGTGCACACAGAGAATTATTGGTCAGACTCCAGACCTAGAACGGGATAAGCAGGGATAGAACAGGAAACTTTGCTTTTAATGTATTATTAGTAGTATTATCATAGTTCCAATACTGGAAATTATAATAATATTCTCCATCTCTCAATATTCCATAACTAAAGCTGTGCAGACACGGCCACCTCATGTTTAGCCAGTCAGTTAAAGGGACTTTCTTTTAAGCCTTCTTAAACAAACTCAAACAAACAAATTCCCAGCTGGCAAGAAGGCAAAATTTACCTGCACGCATGCAATTAGGCTGCTTATTCAATACTCTCATTGGCATAATAACTACAGATACTGTGTTATTTCTATTTATTGTTGCTTTTTTTTGAACTTTTAGGCATTAATGACTCGCATTGAAGTAAATCCTTCTCGGCTCAAGTGATCGGAGAAGGATGAACTGTCCTGTTGCCTATTAAAACCACCTCAGCGATGGGGTTTGTTGATGAATTCTGGAGGATCAATCTGATCAAATTTTGTAACTTAAGGCATTCAGTGATTTCCTCAAGGACTGTGTCTAAGAAGCAGAGGGAAACAAGTAAGACTTGGCATCAGAAACAATATATCAAAATGTCACAAGTTTGATGTGTGCCCATACAGAATTGCAGCTGATTTTAGTCAGCCAGTTTTGATCTAGGGCTCTGCTTGTGTAGTGATGAAGCAAAAAGAGAATCAAATATTTTCCCCCTGTCTACTGAGACATTGAGAGAGGTCAGAGTGATGACTGACTATATGTGTGAGGCTCTGGCTTTGGACTTCATATGTGCCCTTCAACTTCCCTAGCAGGAGCAGTGTTTTTCTATTGGCAAGAATTACAGCAACCTCTGCACCAGTATTAGAATTAGAAATACTTTATTGATCACATGAGGGAATGCAGTATAGACTATTGTATAGACTATTGTAACCCAAATTCGATAATTGCAAGTATTGCTACCCCTGACCTTTGAATCCACTTGTTCCTCAGGGCATTTTGAGTACTGGGTAATGCCAGTCTGCACAAACAATGTAAACACAGATAGAAAATGTGAAATGTATTTTTTTAATCAAATAAACCCCACACAGCATTAATCAAATGTGTTCTACAATTATTTATGTTTCACCATAAACTGTATTCTTTCATATGCCTGCTTTTAGGGTGCACCTATTTCTGTGCACTGCATCATACATATAACTTAGAAGAATGATATTTAGACATGAATTCAGAATAATCAGGCATTTAAGAGTCATCCACAGGAAACTGGTAACTTAAGCAACAAAATGAAAAAGGAACAGAGTAAAAGTATTCTATTATTTAAGAAATAAAGTTTAATTACCAAATCAAGATTACAGTACATTCTTTTCAAAAAGTTACTTACATTACTACTTACCCTAAATTATGTCGCCTCTTCAACTAACCAAGCAGTTTTCAATGGAACTTAGTGGATCTAAATTTTCTGTCATTGTACTTCTGGTACAATAACTCAGCTGGTTATTGAGATATTATATATATAAGTGAAATATTTTCACTTCTGTCATGTCTTGTTACTCATTGTGATCATAAAACAGGCCCACACAATCATCCTCAATAGATCATAGATCCTCCAATAGATCAATAGATCCTCCTCCACATTTAACACTGGGGATTCAGTTCTTTTTGGTAACAACTAATATACATTTCCTTTGCATCATTTTAATAGTATATTCTCTAATCTTCCCTATATTGAGGAAGTACTGTATGATTTGCCCTTTGTTCCACTGTGTTTGCTGTCTAAGTTATTCACTCACATGTTAGTGATATATATTTCTAGATGTGCAAATAATTGGAGCCCCTTTATTATTTAATAACAAATAATGATTATACATTTACTAAGCTATGTAACTATAAGATTTTTTATTTACCATGACAATCTTTTAATCTTTACCCAAGATGCCAATAATTGTGGAGCTGACTGTACATAATTGCAATACTTCTTCTGATCTCATGTGGCAAAATTAATTGACACATTTGATTCCTTTTTTCAAATAACGTAAAAACATATTTACACATTCTGTATAAACCATGCCCAGTATAAAACTAGTATTTAACATACCTGTGGTGTCTGATGCAAACGGATGGCTACTGACTGTACACATTTTATGAAATAATATTATTGCATTATTTCTCATTCCCTCTTGTTCCGTCATTCTTCTTCATTCTGTTAAGCACATTTTGAAATACCTTAAGTACTTCAACATGAGCACATACGAGCTCATTATCTTTCCCCCTGTACTGCTACAGTTCAAGATCTGACGTTTCAGACCAATGTATTCCTGTAGATCCAGAAGCACCTCCATTATCTATTGGCTATTCAAAAGGAGGTAACGCACGTCATTTCATCAGCAAGCTCATCCTCATCATGACTCCTGACAGGTTCCTCATCGCTATAGAGTGCTCCCAAGTCTGTGTGATTGAGAAAGCCATCTCTAGAGCTCGCCGCAGTATTCCGACTCAGCAGGTCACATGCTGCACTCTCCATTTCATCTATGGTCATGTGACAAGCATCAGCAATCTCCCGTTTGGCAAAGGCAACAAATTTTGGATCCTTGGCATATAGGCCAAGGCCTTCAGAGATGAGTACCTGTAGAGGGACAGAAATTGAAGACTTGTTAACTGATCCGAGAATTTAACCTAACCCAATTGAGATATTTTAATATCAACAATAAAAAGTATTTAATGTGTAGATCTCAATCACAAATAATAATTATGAACATGTAATTATTGAGGGCCAAAAGTCTAAATGAAATAATTTCTTTGGATCTTTGTGGAAAAGGATTTACATCCACTTGAAGACCAAATAAGATCAAGGAATCCTAACATGGTGGAAATTACAAATACATTTCGGACATTCATTGAAAGATTTTTTCAAATTCTGACATTCATAAAAATTATTTTCAAGGAGCAAATTCTTCTTACTGAAATTGATATGTTGATTATATGATTTGTAATATAAAACACTGTATTAAAAGTCGAAAAAAGCTCAAATGTGGTACATCCATATGTCCTATTGTTATTTCCTATTCAGATTAAATAATTGATCTCATATTGTTTAGAATTTATACTTAAGTTGATATGTGTTAAGATTCTGTACAGTAGGTACCTTCAGAAAGTCCAAATACAGTGACATACAAAGACAATCATATTGTACTATGTTAATGTATCCCTACAGCTGTGGACCCAGTGAATAGTTCAGAACTACAGTTGTTAACACCTCGTTACTTACCGCCTCCACCAGGCTGTCAGCACTTCCTCTTTTCTCACTGTAGCTTAGTTGTGTAGGTACTCTCAGTGTAGTGTAGGTTCTGTACGGCTGACAGCCATGCCCAGTCAAGGAGATGCTGGAACTGCCCCCAGCCCTTTTATCATACATTCCCACACCAGCAGTGCCACCCGCCACCTCGTCCTCCACTAGGATGAGTGGGGCATAGAGAAGACGAGGGTTTGCCCAGGAGGTTGTTGAACCAGTGGAGGAACGGCTGCTGCTGAGGCGTGATTCATAGCTCCCATATGCCTGAGAGAGCAGCAAAAAAAAGATGATAAGACGACAAGATCTGTTAAAGATCTAAACATCTGGACATGCCTTGTGCCTTGTAATGTGTAATGTAACCTAGGCAAAAATATAATTAAAAAGGCATACTACTGTATTTAGTAGAGTATTGTGTCTCACAGAAGCCCTATTTCCTACATTACTGTTTACATTTTATACAGTACCTGTGAACGTGCTCTGCATGGTGGGGAATTCTGGTGGTAGGTGCCTGGAATGGGGAGATCGTCACTGCTGCCCTGCCTTCGAAGACACTGGATAGTAAAAGATGGTTTCCTTCCTAATAGAAAAGACAAAAAGGGGCTTCGTTAGGACAGTAGCCACATTATGAGTGTTTTAATAAGGAATAATTTTCATACATTAGCTTGAATCTGTAAAGTAGCAATAATAAGGAACATAAAAAAGAAAATAAAATAATATATATATATATATATATATATATATATATATATATATATATATATGAATGATAACTGCATACAAGACTAGTATAAATATTGTAAATCTTTTTCTTTGCATTGCATGTGGCTGGTGCCGCCAGGATAATACATGGTACATATCAAGCACATATCTTTTGGCTCTAAAAACCTACAATCATTTAATTGGCCCAAACAGCTGATGTGAAATAACTCTGTATATCATTTAGCAGTTACAAGTTAAAGTCATAATTTTTGTACTGCATTCTAAAAGTCTCTGAGAGTATACTGTGATTTAGACTGTGAAATGCACAAGTTGAGGATGGGTTGAATAACAGTTGCTATAAGAGTAAAACAAGATTAAGTAAACAGATCCACTGAGGAGGATGCAATCTCCCTGGCAATGCATACCAGCCGGAAGGAACCAACATCTACTCTGTATTCCAGAATGCTGGTTATCAGTTTGAGCTCTGCTTTTAACACCAATACAAACTAAATGTTTACAAACTAATTACTCCTGGAATAAGTCAAACACTGTGCAAATGTATCATTTACTTCCTCACCTGCAGACCACATGTCCTTACAACGCACACACGCCAACCACTTACCGGAAGCACATCTACTGCAACATAAATACCTTACTTTGGAGTATTACTCCCCTGCCTTTGAGTACTCTGCACATCAATATCTATACACACACCAATATTTCCACAGTGGGATCAGGAGACTATACACACATTTGCATCCTAACCCATATTTGAATCCGTAAGGCTTCATATACTCCCTATTGTCACAACGGTATATACAATATTATTTGTACATCCTGGCATGTTGCAATACCGCTACTTTTGTATCTTAAATTGTCTAGTAAGTTATTATATATTACTGCACTGGAGAAGTAATGGATAGTGTTTTATGATAATGTGCAACTGTGAAAAACATGCGTCATGACAATTAAGTAGACATGAATTTAATTAAATTGATTCATCGATTGTACCAGTCGGGGTTGCAGGCAGCAAACGTCTTCTGGCTGACCTTCTGGCCCCACTGTAACTGCTCCCATAATGATTAGAATAAGCAAGGTGCCCGTCGTACCCATGCCCCTTGTTGCCAGGATATACAGAGCCATTGTATGGGTGACTATGTCTGTGAAGAAAACAAGATGTGTTTTATAAGAATTAAAACCATATTACTAAAGGACATGCTACCACAGTCATTACACCATGAATATCTTTAAAAGAATAGTGTTTCATCCATCCCCATACAGTATATTGATTCCCTTACTAAGACAGTTTATCTGTATACATGTTCTATTTCGATTAATTGACAAAACATTTTAATCTATTCCATTTTCAATTGAGTGTGAGACACGTGGATTACCTGTCTCTGTGCACTGTGACACCGTCATCTTCCTCCCTGCTGTAGAAATGCTGCTCCCCAGTGTAGTCCTCTCCATCTACGCTATGTGGGAGAGGAGTGCTGAAGTGGTCTCTGGAGTCTCTCCTGAGGGTGTGGAGGTCATGCAATGTGACAAGTGAAAAATGTAAAGTCTAAATCCTTTTAAGAAAGATGACATGTGTCGTGGCCTTACCTTGGGTGCTTGTAATATGATACTCTGTTAAAAGAGCAAATGAAAAATGCAGAATAGAATAAAATGAAGAATAATTAGTCAATTATTCAAAGATTCAGCAATACAGCTGAAATATACTCCTCACAAAAAAATCATAATAAAATATCCCCTAATATTTTGTGAGCAGGGTACATGAATGTAACTGGTTGTCATTTTAACCAATGTTGGACAAAATATAGAACATTACCGGAGTGATACTGCTAGTGAAATAGTAAAATACTGCATAGTAAAATATGACTTGTCAGAATGTCAGACTATGATATTTAAAGAAGTTATATCTTTTTAAATTACTACTTGAGAAAAAGCACAAAACCACAAAATAGAACTTGCTTTTAAATTTATGTATTAAAAGTAAAAGTGCTGGGCCTCATTCATGAAACCTTCGTAAAGTTATACATAAAAAAGGACCTCTGTGAAAAAGTTCCCAAACACTAGATTTGTTAGTAGAAAATGTTAATGAATACCCTAAATGAATACCAATCTTTCCTAAATTGTTTGTGTGTCACGGTCCTTTATAATAAGCAGACAATAACCACAAATAAAATCTATGTTATATTAAACAATGTCAATTTAAACTTTTATATAAAAAGTAAAATGGCAGCAAATTACATGTAAACCTACTGTTACCAGAACAGTTCAAGATTTGGTTGGACAGCTTGGAAAAAAGCGGCACTTTCTCAAACAGGAGCCTCGGATTCGGAGTTGCACTCGTACTTACAGAGTTAAAAATACATAATGTTTATAAGTAAAATTTTGCGACAGGAACACAATTCTGAATTCTGGCTGATGAAGATATCATATTAACAGATATGATAAAGGTTATAAGACTTAAACCAGCACAGCTTACACCACCATAATACTAGCATGTCATTTTTTACTTGGTTCATCACTTTGCAGTGGTGAATATAAAGTTTCCTAACGTTGTCACACTCTTTTATCATGCATTGTGGTTCCAGTGGTCTCCCTTAATGAACCATTAAATTACAACTGATTAGCATTGCCTCTTATCTAAATGATCACATTAACCTAGGCAATAATAGCATTTCTGACCTCTTTGGTGGATGGTCAATCAACCCATTCCTGTGCTGGAATTGAAGGGAGGTATGTATGTTCTCTCCTCTCCTAAAATGCTCTTCCTCCAAGACATTGCTTCCATTGGGTGTGCCTGTCAGTACGTTCCTGTGAAACAGGTTCCCGTTGCGCTCTCCTGACCCAGCAGCAGGTGTACATGTAGATGTGGAGGCCATGGAGGAGCGGCGCTCTTTGGAAAAGGGTTCAGCACGACCATTACCATTCTAGCAGAGGAGAGAAAATGTATAATAAAAGTCCTTTAATTTATTCCAAAAAATTAAGAAATTATGCTGTTATTAACAAAAGAGGCAATTACAAAAACACAAAAAAAGAGGAAATTCACACAGCAGTGATGCATCCCAAATGGGAATGGCACCCAGAGCTGGCGTGAGCGCGAATCGGCGACAGTGTGCTGATACGGCTGAGGGCAGACGTGCGGTGAGAACAAAAGGGCGCCGATTTGGGACGCTTCCCAAATCGAGTGGCGTGGAGTAGCTCCGGAACACCAGGGGGCGAGCACTAGCTCGGGCGTGCAATAAGCACACAAAGAAGTCGGGGGGTCTCAATTGGAGTGCGCAGCCGGCTGGAGTGAGGCTCGACAGGAGCCAAAGACGAGAAGAGAAATCTATCCCAAACGTGCTAGGTACCTCAGGGGTTTCCCCCGTACACATCCGTCGGCTCTATATGCCCCGGGATGTCACAGTCTACTTTCAGTGGAGGAATCGCGATGCACGTCAGCCAAGCAGCAAACTACTGAAAGGAGGCGACAAGCTGCTGGAGTTTCATGCTGCCCCTGGCATCAGTGATTGTCAACAGTGATTATTAATAGACTATATGCTCCTAACCAATAATAAGTAACCACATTTCCTCTCTATGAGCTGATGTTCCAGTACCAGTTCCAGCACTACACACTTAGTGTAGATGTTCTTCTTTCTACAGTCAAGGAGTTTTCCTTGCCATTATCACCTTAGGCTTGCTCAATTTGGGATTGGCCTTTTAACATAATATAATATTGTAAAGCTGCTTTGAGACAGTGTTATGACAGTTTATTCTAAACCTGGTCTTTAGAAATATTTGTTAACAACTTCATGCCTCCATGTTCTTTTTCTAGAATCATATAAAATTAGTTTTAATTGTAAATATTATTTACGTGAACTACTCTTTACTGAAAATTTGAACGACACTTCTATAACCAATACTCAGAACCTTCTAATTGGAATATATGAGTCTGTCATGTGACACTTGTGACATGTCACGTGACACTGGTGCTGTTACAGTGTGTCTTGCCCTGTGATCTGCCATATTTACCCTTTGGCAGTTGTATTTGTGCTCTGTGTTTTTAAACACTGTAGAGTCTACTTATGAAATCTGCACTTATGCAGTGTTTGTTGATCATGGCTTGGTGTGCGTTAAGTGTGCTGAGTATTTTGGAACCCTAAGATGCCTGTCCCTTATGCCAGATTATCATTGCTGCGCTCTTTCTTCAAACTGTGCTTTGTGTTATGAATTTTCATTTGTTTTTATTGGTGTCCTCTCTGAGATAAGTTTGGGTTCTACCTTTCTCCCAGTCTCTCCTTTCTCAGATACATGATTGTGATAAAGGAAGGTACACACAAATAAAAAGACATATATACTGAGGCAAGCCGCACATGTGGGAGTAAATTGGTGTGAGGATACGGAAAACTACCAGTTCTACCAGTTGTGGTTTGTGTTAAAGGATATACTGGAGATCGCTGTTAGATTCACACCTAGGCAGATTGAGAGGTTTAGTCAAGAGCTTGGTCACTATTACCTACAAAGCTACTGCGCTGAGAGACAAGCTGATTGGTTACTCTTTAGGAAGCTGTTCTCTGAAGATAAGCCACGCCCCTGCTAATGGTGGGTTATTCTGAATTTCTTCAGGAGATGGAATTGGCCCTAGCATCTGGCTGACTGGAAAGTCCCTCCTTTTATTCCCTTATCATTAATTAATTTATTAACTGAGGATTGTTAAAGCCCAAGTCACACATTTTATACCTGTTACCGATATACAGCAGTACACCAAATAAGTAATTATTTATATACTTAATTCAATTATTTTATTGCTTTAAAATATTATTGCTAAGATACCTTATAGTGTGCGTCATCTTCTTCTTGTTCTTCGTCCAGGCCCTCCTCCTCTTCCTCAAGGTCTTCATTCATGGCCAGGCGAATCTCTGGCCCTAAATCTTGCAAGGTGCGCAGACCCGCCTGACACAGATGCAAATGGAGAAAGAGGAGGGGACACAGTATATATGCTGTCCAGTGTACAACATACAAATCTACTCTATTTTTTATTTGGATTTATCTATTTCAACCCACAGTTCTACCCATGTTGTAGTACATTTGCACTAGATTGAATGTGACACTTATTGAACCTTCATTGTGGAAGATTAACTAACATTTATACTTACTTTTATTAGTTTATATGTCATTATTATCACGTGCAGATTAAACCCTCTAATAGTTCATGTGACTGATGTGACACTAGCAATGTATTTGCACGGCAGTAATCATAATTTTATTGAAGACCATTATTAAGTATGGGAATACATTACAAACAAAATGTATGTTTACACCATTTCCAATGTAAATGATTGCATCTTTTTCAGTCACACGCATTGCTAACAGATTCATGCAAACAAGTACACAGCCATGATGTCAATAGTCAAATACTGAGGGTAGAACAAGTTGTTCCGAAGAGCTTTATGAAGGCTTCTATATAGCGGGAATCTATGGGAAAATTGTTAGGCTATAGCAGCAACTGACACAACAGGACAACTTTATCTGCAATATGTACCAGCTGTAATTTTTAATAACCAGGCAAAATAGTTCAAAGTAAAAAAAAACTATTTAAGCAGACCAGGTTAGAGATGTACCTGTAGAGCTGATGGGTTTTTGGGGTCCGGTTCACCAAGACCCACTTTTTCTTTTCTCTTACGGAACTTTCTAAAGTAGTCCTGGATCAAGAATGTGGCATAGAACTTACCCACAGTAACCTCCTCCTCTGTAAAACAGACCAAGAGAGAGACATTGTACACTATTACTTTAACCATGGTAAATAAGAGTGAAATGACATTTCGGTGACTTAGCTAATTATCACAATAAAATGAATGAGAAAAACTTTCACTAATGTAAAAAAAATCCCCCATTACGATTTTTTAATAACAAAACCTCATGTGCCATATTGTTACGCCTGCACCTCACCCAATTAAAAACGATATTTATAACTGTCAGAGAGCTAGTGGCTCACGACAGCCATCAAAATTAGCAGTGGGGTTCACCTGGTTCTTTTCACTTTAGTTATGCTTCTTTTTATACTAAACTCCCATTTTGTTTGTTACCGATATGTTCTATAATTGTTTGAAATTTTTTTCAAATTCCAACCCGAAGTCCCAATAGCAGTCCAGTATCACAAGCAAAATTCAGGTTTTTGTGTTTGTGGTTAGAAGAGAGGAAATGCATTTTCCTCGCATGTCTTTCAAATAATCAGATGCTCTCCAATATTGATCATTGTGAATGTTCTTGCCTCTCTTACCATTACCCTCACAGTGCATGTGAGAAAAATAAATCTAGGTCTTCATACAGGTTTGTCACTTTACTGTTTGATTGGAATTTATGGTTTTATAGCCATGTTCTGACATTTTATGGTAACAAAATATTCTGTAATTTGAACTGTGTGTTCTCTTGTCTTCACCATGACTTACAAAATGGGGTTCAGAGTTAAAATACTGATTTGCAAAGCTGCAATAGTCAGGATCATGAGTAAGGGCCTGAACCTCAACTACTAAACACTATAAATGTTAAAAAAAAATTTGAAAATAAAATCTCACTTTGCAAGCCAGACTACAACTGCTGCTAAGGAACAATTCCTGAGAAATTTCTACGTAAACTGTAACGCATAAGATCACACACATTTCATCTACATTAACCCAAATTAGTAAATTCAGACTTTAATTACTGTGTCCCCTAGTATCAGGCTAAGATATCATATCTAAATAACTAAACTATTTAACAAAGTAAATATAGTATTATAAATAGAATAAAATATTCCTAAATTACTGGCTTAAAAATAGGTGAACCAAAAGCTAAAACACAGGACATCCTGGTGGTAGCATAAGCCTTCTTTACTGAATTCAAAGCTATGAATGAGCATAAGCACAGAGACTCTTCTTACCAGCAGGAGGGGGAATAACCTAATCTAGGATTTTGGGTTTCATGCGTTTCCAGATCTTCTTAATAATAATCCTCAGCTCCTCATTCTCCTGATCTGGGTGACCTGAGGACACACAGCAGTTTGTCTGTATACTTTAATCTATATTCAAACTGTACTTATAACCTGCATGTAGAACAAAACTGATAGCACAATACTGATTATAATTTTTTTTCCTGACATAGCTAAAATCACTTATCCATTTTAGGTGTCCTAATATGTTAATTTAATTACATTACCGTTGAGTAATGTAACATCCATTACATTACTCATGAGCACATGATGGACCAGACGGTTACTGTTCAACCATGCTGAATTCAAGGCTGTTTCTAACCAGGCACAAACTGTCAAACTCATCTTTGTGTGGTGTGTAAGTAAGTGATGCATCCTGTGTATGTGAATTTGTACTTACCTTCTGTTTTAATCTTCAGGGCAGTTCTGACCAGGGCAAAAAGAGTGGCATTGTAGGTCACTGTGCCATCTGAGTTTAGAGGCATGTTCATGGCCACCAGCCTCTATAAGAGAAACATATGCATTACGTATGCATAGGTGTGTATATGTGTCTTTGTATGTAAATGTGTGTAGTGTGTTTGTCTGAATCTGACATGCTATACCTTGCAGGCCACACGGTGGGGGCAAAGCTTTCCAAACCCCAGAGGAGGTTGGATCCTCCTGAGCAGAGCCACCACATCCAAGTGTTTTATGCGACCCCTTTTTCCGAAACAAACACAAATATCCACACATTTTTCAGGTATTTCATTAGTTGCATCGCAACATAACAGCAGTGTTGCACATGCAAAACACAAAAAAGCTCTAAAAGCGTGCATTCGGAATATGGGTACTACAAGTACAAATGTTATCATTGATAAAACGATATAAAACTATAAACTTTTTAAAACAATTTCACAACTGAAAACAGTGCAAGTGGCAGAAGGTCCACACAATCATTTTTCTCATTTAAAATCAAACAACTTTCCTTGAGTCATTGACTAAGAGTCACTGATCAACATTGGCTGCAGCTGGGTCTGGGTTCTGTGCTTAAAGGTTTGTGAACATTTTAGGATTCTCTTTATTTCTGCACAAATGTGACTTAAAACATCATCAGAGTTCCCTGCAAGTCCTAGATATAGATGAAGAGTATGAAACCCAATTATTTAGACAAAAATATTCTACTTGGTCATTTATTTTTTGAGGGTAATAACCTACCATTAAATATTTGTGAGTGGCAAAGGTATGAGATTGTTTTCAATATCTTGCGTTATTTTTAAGTCTTCATTTTAATTGAATATATTTCTGATCCAGTGTAATAACTATTGGCCATTTTCCAGCAATTTAATACACAGTATATCCAATTATAGATAAGAAGAGGGAATGGTAGTGAAGAAAATTGGAAACAGATTTCACAGGAAAGGTAATTAGTCAAGCTTACTTGGCCTCAGGATCATATTCTGACCAAATCCTTTTAAACTCATCCAGATGATGAGGGCCCAGAATTGACCAATCGCGTGTCAAGTAGTCAAAATTGTCCATGATGACAGCAACAAAAAGGTTGATTATCTGTGTAAGTGTAGAGATATGCATCATTTATTTACATGTACAGCTCCCTTGCATCATAATTGGTCATGGTCATTGAATCATTTGTACCATTTTATAGGTATACAATTACTTTCAGAATAACTCTGGCCACTGTAAGCAACCCCAAAAATATACCAGTGATGAAATATTATGTAGGTGATGAACCAGTTTCAGCATACCAGTGGCAGTGATATGCACATTACTAGATCTTAACAGGTAAACCTCTTTGTCACATACAGTCACAATAGAGAACACATCATTAAACTAGGCTGAAAATATATATAATCTGATCAATTATCTGATACAGATTCAGGAAATTACTATAGTGCTTACAAAACACAAAAATACCTCAACTACCTCAACTAAAACACCACCCTTGTCCTTCTATCTCTTAAAAAAACACAACTTCTACAGTTTCAGAGGTGTATTCTTGTTTAGATTCCTTATTATTAAGAATGGATTATATTACTGATGTCTTAAAGCACTTTTGTAAGTCGCTCTGGATAAGGGCATCTGTGAAATACTGTAAAGGTAAATGTAAATGACAGTTTGTGGAAAGTAATGGCATTTTAACAGTAAACAAAATGTAGACGTTTTGAAAAACAAAGGTCTTATTTTGATAAATTATTAAAATTTTCTTCTAACTACATTTTTTCAGTTAATTCAGCTAGTAATTTTAACAAAGGAGAGAGATTCAGAAATGCTTGACACTGTACTTTTAAAGCATTTTTAAAGCATTTAAAGGTTCACAGTATAATAGCCAATTATGTTAATTACAACCTCTCTGTTTAAGTGAATTGGGAGGCTGTAAAATCTAGGCAAAATATTAATTGAATACACAAACATAAAATGATGTTTTTTTTTAACAAGACAATTAAAACACTAAGCCTATATACTGTATAAGGTTTACAAGAATATGCAGTTTCTACATGCATTGTAGAAAATGTAATGGATATGTAAGAATACTACTATGCTATACTACTATACTACTACTATTATACTATGGAACACAAGAATACAGGATGAAATGACATTAAAATAATGCATATAGCCAATAATACTGATTGGTTTTGGTATTTTGACATGAATTCTGTTTCTCCAGTTTAATAGTCATTGCGTCTTCTCCTATGATATCAAAATGATACATGTCATTGTGAAATACCTTAAGGTGCTTGAATGTGTGGTATTAAAAATAAGCAGTTAGCCTACAGTGTCACCTAGTTTACACCTCTAAAACATTTGCTTTCAAAGGTATGTCCTTGACATGCTCAGGCAAAAAGGAGGCAAGGCAACTGCTACAAAGTGATTTTACACTGGAAATGTGTTTAGCATAAACACCTGTCCTCCACTCTGTGTAGTTCTGCCAGCCACTGCAAACTGCAAAGCTTCAAGTCTTCAAAGGCAAGCTAAAAGCTGCATACACACCTTGGGAGCCTTCTGCTTCAAACATTTAACTAAAGAAAAGGAAAAGGAAAAGCAGCAGCACAGTTTAGCAAAGTCTAACGTAGCTACAGCTTATTGGGTGGTGAAGAGAGGTAGTAGCGCAAAAGGAAATGGCTTTTTCAATATTTAATGCCTTTGAAACATATTTCTGTGCACACAAACGAGTCAGATCTATGTGGCTGTGCACATAATGAATGACATAATTGGTTATGTTTGCCTGAATTTCCACCTCCCCTCTAAGGCCCATTTCAGCCCTATTGATCTGAACTCGTAGATGATCAATATTCAGGAGCATGCACTCTGGTCAGACTTAAGGAATAGCAAAAGCCTTGTTCAGATACTGTGAGCAGAGACAGGTTGCATTGGTTGACACTGGGAAGCATGAACTAGCTGAGTTTTTAACATGAAAAGTGATTAGTCTGGTTCTACCTCCTGCTATATTATATCATACTGTTTCCTCACTGCTTCAGAGGCTCAGAGTAAAGTCCCTGCCTTGCCTGTGTGGAGTTTGCATGTTCTCCCCATGCCTATGTGAGTTTTGTTTAGGGTTAATTGACATCTCTTTTGTGTCAGTTTGTGTTTGCCCTATAGAAAAAGAAAGATTAAAATGTAATGAAAAAATGAACTGCTTAGATTTCTATTTATGCTGTGAGCCTATATTGGTGGCACATCACACAGGATAGATTATATTGAACTTGTATGGAGTATATTAACTTTTTGTACTGTATGTAAAGTATTGATATAAATAGCTTTTGAAATATAAAAATCTTGCAGTGGCTGTGTAGTTTGTCAGGCAGCAGGCAATGGTGAGTGGTGGCAGAGTGGCAAGGTAACCAGGGGATTACTGACCAGACGATAAGAGGTTCAAGTCCCAGCTTTGCCAGTACTGCAGTGATTGGGTCCTTGAGCTTGGCTTTTGATCCTCAGTTATTTGAACTATACCTTGTAAGACTGTCACTTGTAAGTTGATCTGCATAAGTGTAAAACATAAATGATCACAGAGTCAGTATATGAATTGTTGGACAATAAGACATTGTGGGGAGCATTTACACTGTCTGTGAACCTAAATATTTGTGTCCTATCCCACAAAATGAAACACATTTAACCTTTTATGAGGAACTGAAAAGCATTTGTAAGACTAATCAATAACACTGTTAAGTGACACCAGAGAAAAACACTGCTCTCTGGTTTATTTTTATTTTTATTTTTTTTTACAAAAAAATATCTGAATGTTTCAAGGCACTTTCCAAATATACTTATTTGGAGTGAAATCCCTTAAATTGGCAAGTTAGTGGCAGCTATAGTGTTATGGCTTTTTTGTGAGTGGCCCCAGGGGCATTTCTGTCAACCTGGAAGTGCACATGAAAGATGAAGTATGTTCATTAAATAGTCATTGCGTACCTGGCTTAACATGACGATTTGGTTCACATGGTTAGACAAAAGGAGACAGTTTAACTTCCAATTATTAGATTAAAATGCTAATTGTGTGGAATGTAAAAAGTTTTTGGTGTACCAAAATTGAATTTCTTATGGCCAGGGTCATGTGTAAAATATGGCCTTCTTTGGCCAAGAGAGAGAGAGAGAGAGAGATAGAGAGAGAGAGAGAGAGAGAGAGAGAGAGAGAGAGAGAGAGAGAGAGAGAGAGA
>JAYJMA010114079.1:0-18094 GCA_036873895.1 Parotocinclus cabessadecuia
ACATACATACATACAGTGGGTACAGAAAGTATTTAGACCCCTTTAAATTATATAACTCTGTTTCATTGCAGCCATTTGCTAAAATTAAAAAAAAGTTTCTTTTATTTCTCATTTATATCTCATTTCTCAGCATCCCATCTTGACAGAAAAAACAGATGTAGAATCTTTTGTAAATGTATTATAAAAGAAAAACTGAAAAATCACATGGTCATAAGTATTCAGACCTTTTGCTCATGGTACAGCCATGAGTTTTCTTGGGAATGATGCAACAAGTTTCTTCCTTGCAGATCCTCTCTAGTTAAGTCAGGTTGGATGGTGAACGTTGACAGCCATTTTCAGATCTTTCCAGAGATGCTCAACTGGGTTTAGGTCAGGGCTCTGGCTGAGCCAGTCAAGAATAGTTGTTCTGAAGCCACTCCTTTGTTATTTTAGCTGTGTGATTAGGGTCATTGTCTTGTTAGAAGGTGAACCTTCGGCCCACTCTGAGGTCCTGACCACTCTGGAAGATATTTCTTACAGGATATGTCTGTACTTGGCCGCATTCATCTTTCCTTTGGTTGCAACCATGGTCCTGTCCCTGCAGCTGAAAAACACCCCCATAGCATGATGCTGCCACCACCATGTTGCACTGTTGGGATTGTATAAGGCAGGTGATGAGTTCAATCTTCGTCTCATCAGACCAGAGAATCCTATTTTCCATAGTCTAGGAGTCTTTGGTGTGGTTTTTTTTGGCAAACTCTATGCAGGCTTTCATATGTCTTGCACTGAGGAGAGGCTTCTGTCAGGCCACTCTGCTATAAAACTGGTGGAGGGCTGCATTGATAGTTGACTTTGTGGAACTTTTTCCCATCTCCCTACTGCATCTCTGGAGCTCAGCCACAGTTATCTTTAGGTTCATCTTTACCTCTCTCACCAAGGCTCTTCTCGCACAATTGATCAGTTTGGCTGGACGGACAGGTCTAGGAAGAGTTCTGGTCATCTCAAACTTTTTCCATTTAAGGATTATTGAGGCCACTGTGCTCTTAGGAACACTGAGCGCTGCAGAATTTTTTTGTAACCATGGCCAGATCTGTGTCTTGCCACAATTCTGTCTCTGAGCTCCTTGGGCAGTTCCTTTGACCTCATGATTCTCATTTGCATTGACATGCACTGTGTGCCTTTCCTAATCAAGTCCAATCAGTTTAATTAAACCCAGCTGGACTCCAATGAAGGAGTAGAACCATCTCAAGAAGAATAATAAGAAATGAACAGCTTGTGAGTTAAATATGAGTGTCACAGCAAATGGTCTGAATACTTATGACCATGTGATATTTCAGTTTTACGTTTTCAATAAATGTACAAAATTTTTTTTTTCTGTCAAGATGGGATGCTGAGTGTACATTAATGAGAAATAAAATTTACTTTACAATAAATTTATTTTAGCAAATGGCTGCAATTAAACAAAGAGTGAAAATTCTAAAGGGGTCTGAATATTTTACGTCCCCCCTGTACATATATATCTTTAGTTTTTCCAAACCAAATTCGTACTGTTAAGCGTTACACACATCACTGACACTAAGTGAAACTATTATGTGCTCCTAAGATTATCATTTTCATAATATATGTATAATAAGTGGCGTTGACAAATTAAAACTTGGTAAGACTGAAATATGAACATCACTTCATTTCTTTGTTTGAGTAACATCCCAATATGTTTTTAAACATTTCACGAAATTTCTCACATATTTGTTGACAAACTGGAGATCCTCTGCCTTTTTCAGTGACGTCCCCGTTTATTTCAGCAAGACAATGCCAAGCCTTATTCTGCACATGTTACAACAGTGTGGCTTCATAGTAAAAGACTGCAGGTACTAGACTGGCCTGCATGCAGTCCAGACCTGTCACCCACTGAAAATGTGTGTCACATTATGAAGTGCAAAATGTGATACTGGAGACCCCAGAGTGTTGAGCAACTGAAGTTGTAAGAATGGAAATTCCACCTACAAAGTTTCAACAATTAGTGTCCTCAGTTCCCAAATCCTTGAAAAGGTGATATAATACAATGGTAAACATGCCCCTTTCCCAGCTTTTTTGGAATGTGTTTGGAATGTGGAAGGCATCAAATTTATAATGAGTGAATATTTGCAAAAAACAATAAAGTTTATCAGTTTGAACATTAAGTATATTGTGTTTGTAGTGTGTTCAACTGAATATAGGTTGAAAAGGACCCAACGTCCCAACTTCACTGGAATTGGGGTTGTATAGAATTATTTAAAAACTAGTATACGACAACATACAAATGATTTTTGGTACTTTCTGGATGCTGTCCGATATGCTGCTAATTAGGAATGGCATATATTACCTTTTCACGTGTTTAAAGATCTTGTTGTTATGACTGTACAGGGCAGAACATGTTTGAGGTTTAAGGATGTACAATTTATAATTGAAGCATTTTTCAGCTGGAACATGAAAGAAAAGCTGAAAAACGACAAGAGCAATTTCAATTTCCAAAGTACATGTGATAAATGTTAGGCCAGGGGGTCCCAACAGCAATCCTGAGAAGAACTGCTATGCAGAGCCTAATGTTTCCTTTATGTTGTTCAACATTTCCTTTCTATCTTTGTCTGATATTCTTTTTTCTTATTGTAGAGATGAGTGTGATTGTGTTATTATTGTTTTACTGTTTGAAACACAGCCAAATATACATTCTTGCCCTATCAAATAACTAGGCTGATATAAAGACAGGTTATATGTCATATTACATTATGTTGGTACATAGGAAAACCACATTGAGTTCACTAAGTCAATGTATCTGTGGCATGTTTATTCGAACCTTATTATCTACTTAAAATTTTGCATTTGGATTTATAGCTTCTGGATTCAATTATTGTGATAATTGATAACCATACGCAGTAAATCCAGTAGTTATGTTCAGAATTAAGCCATGAAATATTCTAACTCATTATTTTATTGTAATTCTTACACTAGCTGCCACACATATATTATTTTTTATTAACGTACTAATATTATTATTATGGCCAAATTTTGTTATTTGTAATGCTACTATCTCGACATACATGCATAACCTTGTAATATCACATAAACCACGGTTGCATGCTAGTTTTGACAAGAGAAAAAATTCTATGTTATTTGTCTTTTATTTATTCATAAATGGCTAGTCATTGACTTCTCATCAAGTATAACATTTGTATAATTCTGTAGGAAGGCTCTAGTTTTCATAGTCAGTTTTTTTTGGAGAACTACTGCTATTGATTGATGCTTTTGATAACAAGTGTGACATTATGGAGCTATGATCATAAATCTGTATCTGGAAATCATTTGTATTTTATATATAATTTCCCTAATTCAAACAGATGAACATAGGTTGGGCCGTGTGTAGGTTTGAGACTGAAATGTACTGAAAAGCATACACATACATAAACAATATTCGATAATTACGCATCGGACAGAAAATCTATTTTAAGTGCTGAATGTCTAAAGGAATCATACAGTTCTTTTTAGTATATTTTCTGAACGATGTGTCTTTTGTAAAAAAAAAAAAACTAAACTGAGATTAATTAAAATTTCATAACCAAGAACATGCAGTTCACTGAGATATACAGAGTACACTTTTAAATTGCACCACTGCAGTGAAAAATCTAAGCCAATGTTTCTCTGAGCCCTGCTATGGATCAGTTGTGGATTCCGTTGCCTAAAGAATGTTAATAATTTATGATAATAGGTGGAATAATAATAATAATCTCTGCCTAGCATCATCCACCTAACATTTAAGACTGCACTATGGTCCAGGGGGTCCAGGCTTCAAATCCCACCTTTGCCAAGCTGCCACAGTTGGGTCCTTGAATCCACACCTGTTAGAATGTATGAATTGTATGTCGCTCTAGATAAGGGTGTCTGCTAAAATGGCATAAATATAAATGCAAATCTCCTCTAGCAGACTGTGATAGTGCATATTCTATATCGGCAATACATTTCAAAGTGATTAGTACATAGCAAAAAGCATATGTAATCAAGTACAAAACTTCATGCTATTGATTGGCTATCAGTAATTTTGAGTTGCGAATATCTCATTTTTAAATATCAAAAAGAATACAAAATGCATTCAGTTCTGTAGAGCTCTTTCTCACAAGAACCATTTTGCTGTATGCTAAATTAATTCTCTCTTTATGTCTCTAATTTCCTCTGATCAGTCTTGGCTTTTGACCTATTCTGTCACTTGAACCAAAGCACAAATCATTGTTTACATTGCTTGTTTATTAATACCCAACACCTGTACATTCAGAACATCTTTGATTAAACTTTATAAATTATTCTTCAAGCACATGCACATGCAATTCTTATTTTCATGAATGCATTTGCACTTGCTCTGGCTGCAATGTATCAGCTGCAGCATAAAGAAGAATTAGCAGAGTATTACAAAAAGAATCAAGGTATCACACAATACTGTTGATGGATGTGAGCACAGATATTATTTGGGATGGAAATTCTGGGCTGAAGCCCCAAATATTTCAATAGTAGCCCTGAAATATTTATACAATCATGATTTATTGAATCATTGCACTTTGCGTGATCATCTTACTGAAAATGCATGACATGAGAGTACTGTCAGGACCTTTTTAGAGAACTCTCTAATCTTTCACACTACCACGTCACGTTCCTGTGCAGCGTAAGGTCTAAGCATAGTCAGAGAGACATCTCTCAATAGATACAAGAAATACTAACATAGTATTAGTTGTATAAAAATGCCATTATCTACTTTAAGCACAGTGGCACAAGTGGTCAGTGTTGTCACCTCACAGTTCCCCAGTACATTGAAGTCAATTCCATGATGTTAAAGTGGGAAGAGAGGGATTGTCTGGCTGTGTTACTTCTGTCTGACCACTGTATGAACTGTAAAAATAAGACAACAATGGAATAGCCATATGATGACAGTGCCTGCACCAAAGCCACAAGAGACATGCAGCCTTGATGATGCAGATAAGGTTGCCTCAACAAATGAACCAGATGTGGACACTGATTGAGATGTAGAACCATTTACGGCTGTTTATTCTCATCTAGTAAGGCAAATAGATTTAAATGAGCTGGTCAGGGACATAGATGTGTGAAAAGCTAAAGCAGAATTACTTTTCTTCAAGATAAAAACAATTTTGCTGTCACCAGCTACAGAAGTATCCATCTTTATGAACCATCAGGAACAGTGATTGACCACGTCTGTTTGTGCACTGGCATTGATGGATTGTTCAAGGCTTCAAGTTTATGTGCATGACCCCCAAGAACGGCTACAAACTATTTATAGATTCATCACTGTTGAGCCAGAATTAGCTCTAAAAACAAGATTAGATGAACCAACGCAATGTGTGCCAGTATCACTATAGGGTTAAACGTAATGTGATTTAATGAATAAATGTAATGAATTCCTTAATTTTTTGGCTTGGCTTTTTCTTTGAAAATATTTGCTGTCCGATATTATTTATTTTGTTAGCTAGGAGGTCAAAAGAGTTAATAAAGGTATATATTCAGCAATATGCTGAATGTGCACTGAATAGCACTGTTGCTATACATAAATAGTTAGAAAATATCCAGTATACTGGTTACTGAAGCTTAACATTTGCAAAAATTTTGACCCAAAATATATGCGTTTAAAGTTGACTTATACAGTGTGTATGATGATACATGAACAGATGGCAAATCTCACCTATTAATTTGCATTGTTGAGTCAATATCTAAATCAAATTTAAGGTTTAATGGGAACTGGGTAAAGAAAGCAATACAAGTGTAAAAGAGGAAAATGAAGGTGAAAATGTGAAGAAGGAAGGTGAGGGGGAATTAGGTCAGGAATACTGTGTATATACATATACAGTATAATATATACAATATAATAATAGAAAGAAATCAATAAAACAATAAAGCTATATTTACAAAAGAACATCATATGCTGTAGAATAAGAGAGATTCAATTTTAATATACACGTGGAGTCTCTGAACTTTTAATGATCAAATATTTAATTTCCAGTTTTGACACATAAAAGCAACATTTTAAAGTTGAAGCCATGTACATCAAAGCAAAGCACACAGTAATTATGGAACACAGTAATTAATCTGCTTATGTTTTGATTATGGACCTTCTAGCTTTCACCCAGCTGCTTCAGCAAAACATGCTAATGATCTTCCCTTTTCAATTAAGAAGCTCACCTTTCTAAATTGACCACATCACTCCACATACCAGAATCCAATCCTTACCATAACCCTGTGTATCCGAATTAATTAAAGACCCAATAAGAAAATCAATGGTGACCAACAAACCACAAAAATTATGAAAGTGTAACTGTGAAATGTAGGTCATAGTCACCATAATAACCTCCACATGAGTGAAGGGTGACGAGAAGGAGAAGAGTTCATTCTTATTAGAAACAAAAACTAACAATTAAATGTACTCTGACCTATGAAGGCAAAATCTGTTCTGGAACTTTCCCTATATTTTCATACATTTGCACTCCTTTTAATATTATTGCAAATAGGACTTTCTTTGTAGTTTATTATACTCATATTACATATCTCCTTTTCTATTAATACAATTCACCTGTATGGTAATGTACAGTAATTACTAAGTTACTTTAAGTCCTCTTGTTTTACTTTCTGTATCTGAGATGCTGTAATTACATGACTTTCCTAAGGGAATAATAAAGTGATCCCTCCATCCGTCTTGTCCCACTGTCTATCTATCTATACAGGAATGGTACTATAAAAATGAAACAAATATCTGGTTCATCATTGTGCACTGCCACCTCACCTCTTAACAGCTAGATAAAAAATTGTTATGCAAATTATATTTAAGAACAAGTACTCTGAATAATTTATTTTCTAAAACACATCAAATGCTGGTAGCTGATTATTGGATTTTATCATCCCTGAATTATGTTTTACTTCTAGAGCCAGAGCCTAAAATGAATCTGCATAATGTTATGTTCCAGTAGCAGTAGCAACAAAATGCACTACTGACGAGAAATAAACCACTGGGGTAGTTCTATGGCACAGCGACAATGAAATACAAAGTAATGTATCATACTGATTGAATTGCAGTAATCATAGCTGAAATTGTACAAGTAATTATCAGGACTGAAGACTGTTCTTTTCAATTGTACATTCAATAAATTGGATTGTTTTACACTTATAACGATTACATCTGCAGCAATTCCAGACTAAATGCCTTAAGCTCTACCATACTGTCGCATCCCCAGTCAAGACTTTCAGTTTCCACAATGTGATTTGCTGGTTTCCTCATGCTGCATCACCTGTTCCCTGTTTTCCTTCATCATAAGTCATTGAATGTACTGGATTATGTAAATATATAGTATGTCTACTCAGATATACTACAGCCTTGCCTTTCTATAATCCTTAACCCTCTCTACCTCCTAATGTTAGTACAAATATGCATTTATTACAGCTTACTGACATTACTAAATCAGTGAAAACAAAGGAACTTGTAATAATGAGGGATCACCCACAGTCCACAGACATGCGTATTAGGTTCATTTGTATAAAAAAGTGGCCCTTAGTACGTGACTGTGTGTGCCCTATGATGGATTGGCACCCCAAAGTTGCCGGGTGGGCACTGGCTGGCCCGTAACCCCATGTGGATTAAGCAGAAGATGATGGATGGATGGATATTCATTTTTTGAATTATTTGTACAGTATGCTACAAATAGTTGCATTACAAGACGAGCACAAATACAACTAAATTAAAATTACACTTATGGGGGCAAACTGTGACTGAAACTATTTAATATCTATGTACACTTTGCTGTAGGTGATTAATAATATAATAATAAACAATATATTATCAGCAAAAAAATATTATATACCCCTTCAGTGCTGATTTACTCAATAGCAATGGCTTCAAACAGTTGATGAGTAGTTGATAACAGTTGAATCTTTTCCAGTTAACCTGTGTTTACTCTGTAGGGTTCAAATCTGTCTAGGCCAGAACATGAGAATTACGAACTAAAGTCTCTTTTTTTTAAATAACCTGAACACAAGTTATTTTGTAAGATTTTGATCATGTAGACATGTGTTACGAAGTATATCAAACATTGAAATCTTTCATTTAAAAAATCTTTGTATACAAGATGCATTTGTTAGTGACTTTCCCAGTTTCCACTTTTCCAAAAGTACATGCATTACATACAAAGAACAGTGATGAGCAAATGGTGGTACACATAAGTGCATTTTCTTAGTCCTATATAACCAATATATGACCAATTATTTGCTGTGAGGACCATAAATAACTTAAAATTCGGCAATTTTAGGTTTGACCGTTTTAACCTGGAGTGCATCATTGGTGGAATTACACTCTATTATATAATTTCTATTTTCTTATAACCTTTAATCTCTGGGTTAAAATTTAAAAAATATATACAGCCAACAGGACTCTGGCTCCAGCTGGCTCGAGCATAATCCCCAGAAGCTTGTGCACACACACACACACACACACACCTCTCGTCTCGCATCCCGAACCCACAGCTCTGAAATCACCAACTCACAGACACATATTTGATGTTCATTCATTCATTACATCCAGGGCATTAAGAACCTCGGTTTCACTTCACCGACTGTGAAATCACATTGCCTGAACATGTTTCTGACCTCTGCCATTGATACTCCAGTTACAGACTTAAGCCTGGTTTTGAGCACCTATCTGCTTTGTTATTTGGACTGTTCACCTAAACTACTGATTCTCTGTTTGGATTTTAGATATTTTGAAATATTATTTTAATACCCTTTAATACCATAAAACAATTTCTGCTCTGTTTTCAGCATAATTTATGTATGAACTAACATCTTGCGACAGCAAACTGCTAAGCTTGTCATGTGATAGACCGTTTTGTCTCCCGAATGACTCTTCATTTCCTCTGGCCAAGTTTAGCGTTATTTTGACCTGTATGTGTGGACATATATTATAATAATATGTTGTTGTATTTCCAGTACCCAAGGACAATTTACAAGTTATTTTCATACTAACAAAAATAGAATACATTAAAAAAAAACTCTGGGAGGGTGGGAGAAAGGTAGTATTAAGAGAAAATATGGGTTATGAAGAGCTGAGTCGAAGAGCTTGAGGAAGGGCATTGCACAGTTTTGGGGCGATTACACTGAATGACATTGCCATTACATTACAAATTGCTGGTGCTCACCGGCAGTGAGAAATTTGGATTTCGGAACCTCCAGGTGAGCACTGTCCGAGGACCTGAGTGTTCAGCTTGAGGTATAAGGATGCAAAAGTTGTGATAAATAACCCAGAGGCAGACCATTAAGGGATTTGTAAGCTATGAGCAGGACTTTAAACTGTATTTGCAGGGGGGATGGGTAACCAGTAAAGTTGACGTAGGATTGATGTAATATGAGCCGATTTTTTTGTATGTGTGAGCAGCTGAGTTATGAACATATTGGAGAGACTGTATGGGTTTGTTAGGGAGGCCAATCTAACCTGGATGAATTGAAAGCATGAACCAGAATTTTGGCACACCATGGGGCCCAAGGGAGCAATGTTCCGTAAGTGGAAAAATGATTATTTTTTTCCGGAACACATAGACCAAAGGAGCAGACTAAGCATTGCCACAAACTTGAAAAATTTGGCTTGTTATGGGTGAATTCAAACTGAAACCTTTCACTTGAAAAGCAAATGTGCTACCCACTACCCTACAGAGACAGCTTTGAATGAAAGAGCTGTGGTCCAGGCTTTGGCTCTTACTAAAATTCAATCAGGTAAAAAGAGAACCACTGGAGGTTGGCATTGTCACAAGCTTTAAAAAATTGGCTTGTTATGGCCTGCGTTCGAAATTGACATTTTTCAAGTGATAACTGAATGTGCTACCTACTACCCTACAGAGACAGCAGAAAATTTCAGAGGAGTGGTCCAGGCTCCTTTGGCTCTTGTAAAATTCAATTAGGTAAACAAAGAATCACCACACTTCAGCATTGCTACAAATTTGAAAAAACCTGGCTTGTTATGGCCTGGTTTCAAACCTGAGGCCTTTCACTGAATAAGCAAATATGCTAACCACTACCGTACAGAGACAGCTATGAATAACAGAGTTGTAGTCCAGGCTTTGGCTCTTACTAAATTTCAGTCAGGTAAACACTTAACAACCACAGTTCACCGTTGACACAATCTTAAAACATTTGGCTTGTTACAGCCTATGGTTCAAACCTGAGACCTTTCACTTGATGCTAACCACTGCTTTACAGAGAAAGCTGGGACTAACAGAGCTGTTGTCCAGGCTTTGGCTCTTTACTAAAATTCAATCAGGTAAAGTAAGTACTACCACAATTCATGGTTGTGAGATACTTAAAAATCTTGGCTTGTTATGGCCCAGGGTTTGAACCTAAGACCTGTCACTTGATGAGAGAATTACATTAAGTATATCGAAGGCAGTATGGAGGCTTGGTGGGTAGCATCTCTGCCCACAGCAAGAAGGTCCTAGGTTCAATCCGAGAGTGGAGTGGCCTGGGTCCTTTGTGTGTAAAATCTGCATGTCCTCCCTGTGTCTGTGGGGGTTTGCTCTGGGTACTCCGGTTTCCTCCCACATTGGTGCCTCTAAAAGTGGCCTTTAGTGTGTGACTGTGTGTGTGTGTGTGTGTGTGTGTGTGTGTGTCCTACAATGTACTGGCGCCCTGTCTAGGGTTGCTACTGTCTTTGCACCCAGAGTTGCTGGGCGGGAACTGGCTGGCCTCCTGTGTGGATTAAGTGGAAGATAATGGATAGATGGATAAGTACATTGACTAGACACTGACATATTATTATATGATTAGTCTTATGTTTATTCTTATGCAAACTATTGAAATCTGTATCAGTCATTTTATTCACTTGGATGTCTTCCTGTTTTGTCTTGGCTGTGTACTTAAGGTCATTTCTTGTTGGAAGATGAACCATCAGTCCAGTCCTGAGGTCCTGATCACTCTGGATCACAAAGATATTTTTTTCACAAAGTGCTCAATTCAGCTTTCCCTCAACTTTGAGCAGTCTCCATGACTCCAAATGGGCTTTCATGTGTCTTGTACTGAGGAGCGGCTTCAATCTAGGTACAAAACCCAGAGTGGAGTTCTGCAGTAATGATTGATCTTCTGGAAGCTAACCATTTCTCCCATTTGCACACAGAATCATTGGATCTCAGCTAGAGTGACCATTGGGTTCTTGGTCATCTCTCTTACCAAGACCCTTCTTTCCCAGTTACTTAGTTTGGTGGAGTCAAAAGTTCTAGGAAGAGACCTCCTTCCGTTTAAGAATTATGGAGGTCACTGTGTTGTTGGGAACAGTCCAGCAAATTTTTGTAAAAAAAAAAAAAAACCTCTGCAGGTCTGCTCCTCCACACATTCTCTGAGTTCTACAGGCTGTTCATTCTTGCTCATGGCTTGGTATTTGCTCTGATTTGCATTGTTAGCTGTGAGGCCTTATATGGACAGATATGCGACTTTATAAATCATAATCAATCTACTGACTTTACCACAGGTGGACTCCATTCCATGGTGGCTCAGTAAGTAACACTGTCGTCTCTAAGTAAGATGTTCCTGGGCCTGATCCCAGGTGGTGCGGTCCGGGTCCTCCCCTTGTCTGTGTGCATTTATTCTGTGGGTACTCCGAGATCCAGGATCAAGCAGTTTAGAAAGTGAATGAATGACTTGGTGACTTGATTTTTTATGATTTTAACCCAAGGCCTCAACATAAAGTATGCGTAGCTTTTCTGAATGCAACGTGTAGCTGGGTTGTCTTTTAGATTTGTTTTAAATGCTGTACCGCACAGGGACACATAGTAAATACAGGGTGAGACTTCAACAACTGACACCCAGAAAGACGACCAATTTCACACAGCACTGTTGCATCCCTCATAGTCAAAATCTGAGAAACCAGAACTATAGACAACAAGCCACGTTTTGGTCGTCCGAAGGACCACCACCGAGAAAAAGATTTTTAAATGGAACCACATATAACCACAATAACATTTGTTCTCCAGTGTTATTAGACTGCCTGTAAACACCAAGTGTAAATATCATGTGACACCATGAGTCTATGTTCCACTCCTCCCACTTCTGAACCACTAAATTCCCTTTAGATTAGATTGGATTCAAGACAAGAATGCTATCAGACCAAACACATAGAACATTTTAAGCTGTACCAATTAGTGTTTTGTAGCCGTCTAGCCTCCTACCATTATTTAGCCACATATACAAACTAAACATATTGTGAGCTGAAGTGTGGAGCTACACAAGAGATTTCCTGTTGGGTGCACTGCAGTGAAAATTTTCAATTAGCTCAGGAGTGTTGCTCATTGATTACATCAGATGGCTGTGGTTAAAATTCTAAACAACAGAGTAGGAACATAAACTCTTAGCTAAAGCATGCTCCGAGCTATGGGTGTATGTTTGTAATGATGCATATATGTTTTTTGTACATCAAGCTCCTTGGCATGCACTAACATCCTGCTATACATAACTTACTTGTTGTAGCCTACAGTTAACTATATAGAACATTATATAGCTAAAAGAATGCCGAATTCGTTCTAATTATTAATCTCGGTTACTTCAGCTACACCAGTTGCTAAGAGATGTTAAGCATATGAAATATATACACACACCTTCTCCACAGACAAACAATAGACAGGTTTGTACTGGAAACACCTCAGTGATTCTCATTATGAATCTGTTAATTGGTTTATAATAATCTTCCCCACAAGTCAGTTTATCAACTTTCTATGTATTAACACAGATAGGAAACCATCTTAAGATGCTTAACTAGAGCACCCAATGTAACCTTGGGTGGGTACATTTTTAAAAATCATACACCTGACCCTGGCAAAGCAACTGATGTAGATCAACCTCAGCTTGTTCCCTAGCAGCTCTATCCCATTAATCTACTTTTCTGAGACAGGATTGTTTTGCTCCCTTAATGGCGTTGTTGGTGTCTTTTCTCCTGTCAAGAGCAAAGTATGCCTTACAGAGGTTCTAACTTGCAAAGCTTCCAAATGCAAGCAACTTGTACTCCAGTGTTGCACCCTATATAGTGTAATAGAACAATGATACATTCAATTAAGCTACGTATACTGATCACAAAAATTAGGGGATTACTATTTCTATTTATAGATTCAATAATTAAAGTTTGGACTATTATGGACACAGCCACCTAAACTCTTCCCTATTAAACATTTATAGGGCACTTTAAGTCAGATCCATGCATTCAGAAACATCCCAAGAAGGTTTTTGTAATATTATGAAATCATGCTGGGAGGACATGGATCATCACATATTGCGCAAACATATGATAACCATGCCAGCTCAAGTGTATGTGACTTTTCACTCAGGTTATAATCCTGATAAGATTTATGATGAAAAATATTATAGATGAGAAGCCACTGTATGCATTAAACCTTTCCTTTGTTAATATGAGTGATTTATATCTGGATGTCTGCCTGAAAGGTCCTTGAAGACATCAAACACATATGCTGTCCATGTGATCTTGTAGGAGATTTAGTTAGTAATTGAAGGTTCTGTTCTCCCTTTGCAATTATGATCTGCTTCATATCAAAGCTAAAAGAAATGTGTACAAAAAAGCAAGTTTCTGTCATGCTGTATTCTTGACAAATCCAGATAACTGCCTTACACATAACTGACTGTTGATGCAACAAAAAGACAGGATGCCAATCCATCAGATATATATACTATACTATACTATAATCCACATACACTCACACCCACACTCACACACTAGGGGCACTTTAGAGACACAAATTAATCTAACGTATGTCTTTGGACTGTGGGAGGAAACAGGAGGTTGTCAGATTGTAGACCCACAACAACATGGGGAGGACACGCAAACTCCACACAAAAAGGACTGGGAGACCACCTCACCTGGAACTGAACCCATAACCTTCTCTGCAGGAGGGGACAGTGCTGCCCATTAAGCTGCCCAAGATGAGATAGTTTATTCTTATACTTTATACTTATTTATACAGTAGGCCTTTATGTGTGCAACTGTTTTTATATAACAACTACCTTTAAAAATGACAGTTTGTTTAGCCAGTGGTATTCATGTTTTATTTTTATTGATATACTTATTTCTCATTTCATTGCTCTTTGAGTGATGAGTGAATGCAGTCTTTACAAGAGCCAGTCCAGTAAAATAGTGTAGGTACTATTCTAAAGCCTCATTTCAAAGATTTAGGAATGTTTTTATTGACTTGGCTTTTCAAGCTATCAGTCTTAAGCTTCAGTGGTTTTAGTGGTCTCTATGCCTCCCAAATTACAGGAATTATGAAATCACAAGAGATGGGTATTTGGGACAAAAATTATACAAGTACTGCTGATGCCACTGAAAAAGAATGTCTTCCCAATGTCTCTTGTGAGAAGTAAGACAGCTTGGTATATTAAAAAAAACCTTGACCAAACACTATCGGTGGCACGGTGGCTCGATAGGTAGCAAAATTACCCAATACTTTCAAAACTAGAATGCAAGGGAAAGGTCCTGGGTCCTGCCTTGTGTGTATATAACTGGTTCTGATATAACCTTGTGTATGGATATAACTTTGTATGTGTTGCTGAAATGGTCACTGATGCCAATAGAGGCGTTAAGCAAACCAAATAAATAAACAAACAAAGGAAACACTATCATATTTGATGTACAATAGCGCTAAAAGTATAACCCCAATTCCAATGAAGTTGGGACGTTGCGTAAAACATGAGTAAAAACAAAATACGATGATTATCAAATCTTTTTCAAACCATATTCTGAACTGAATGCACTACAAAAGCAATATATAATGTTCAAATGAATAAACTGTATATATTTTTTGCAAATATTCACTATTTTGAATTTGATGCCTGAAACACGTTACAAAGAAGTTGGGACAGAGCATATTTACCATTGTGTTACATCACCTTTCTTTTTATCAACACTCAGTAAGAATTTGAAAACTGAGGACACTAATTGTTGAAGCTTTGTAGGTGGAATTCTTTCCCATTTCTCTTGCAACTTCAGTTGCTCAACAGTATCCGTTGTCGTATTTTGCGCTTCATGATGCGCCACACATTTTCAATGGGAGACAGGTCTGCACTGCAGGCAGGCCAGTCTAGAACCCGATAATAATGTGAATGTGTTATATGGAACAACCAATGTTATGTATGTAGTGAACCAGTAGGGAGCACTAGAGCAAAGCCACTGTCTGTAGTGTATGAAGAAGGAAAGTTGAAGCTGGTAGCTGCACAGAGAAACAGGCTGGTGTCCGTTCTGCCACATTACTGATTAAAGACAACTTAAAGATATGGTTAGTCTGTCTTTTTTGTACTTTTGATATTATGGATATCACATACCTGCACTCTTTTACCACAAAGCCATACTGTTGTGACACGTGCAGAATGTGACTTTGTCTTGCTGAAATAAGCAGGGACGTTGCTGAAAAAGACGTTGTTTGGATCTCAGCATATGTTGCTGAAAAACCTGTATGTACCTTTCAGAATTAGTGGTGTCTTCACAGATGTGCAGGTTACCCATGCCATGAGCACTAACACAACATACGGATAACAATCCAGACAGTCCTTTACCTTTTTGGCCCGGAAGACACAAAGTCCATTATTTTCAAAAACTATTTGAAATGTGGACTCGTCAGACAGAACACTTTTCCGCTTTGCGTCAGTCCATCTCAAATGAGCTCTGGCCCAGAGAAGCTGCGTTTCTGAGTGTTGTTGATCAATGGCTTTCGCGTTGCATGGTAGAGTTTTAACTTGCACTTGTAGATGGAGAGATGAATTGTGTTCTTTGACAACGGTTTTCTGAAGTGTTCCGGAGCCCATGTGGTAATATCCATTACAGAATGATATCGGTTTTTGATGCAGTGCTGTCTGAGGGATCGATGGTCACAGCATTCAACGTTGGCTTACAGAGATTTCTCCAAATTCTGTTAATCTTTTGATGTTATTATGAACTGCGGATGATGAAAAAAATTCCTTGCAATTTTATGATGAGAAACATTGTTCTTAAACTGTTGGACTTTTTGCTCATGCAGATGTTCACAAAGTGGTGAACCTCGCCCCAAACTGGCTTGTGAACGACTGAGCCTTTCAGGGACGCTCCCTTTATACCCAATGATAAGACTCACCTGTGGAATTTTCCAAACAGGTGTTTTTTGAGCATTCCTCAACTTTCCCAGTCTTTTGTTGCTCCTGTTCCAACTCTTTTGGAATGTGTTACCCACATGATTCCAAAGTGAATATCTGCAAAATATAGTGAATGAGTGAAAATTTGCAAAAAACAATAAACTTTATCAGTTTGAACATTAAATATATTGCCTTTCTACAGTATTCAACTGAATATGGGTTGAAAATGACTTGCAAATCATCATGTTCTGTTTTTACATGTTTTATACTTCTCAACTTTATTTGAATTGCGATTATAGATACGGAGAACCCAGCTGAACAAATGAGTCAAAAATATTATACTTAATCAGTTATTTGAGGGGTTATTAATATTACACAACTGAGTGTAAGAACATGTCAACTGCTGCATCCGGTGTCTGGTGTGACTTCCTCATGCATCAATAGTTGCAATAACTGCTGATCAGTCCTGCAAATCGATTTTCATCCTCATTTACATTCCTCTGTACATAACAGCTTCAACTCTGGGATGTCGATGAGTTTCCTCACATTGCATGTTTCCACAAGATTTATTTTGGATTACCGTAAGGGTTTGGTCATTCAAAACATTAACATTATTCTTCTGGTCTTCATTATCCTGCTGGTATAACACATTGCTCATTGTTCCATTGTTCCATCAACAATGGCAAGCCCTTCTGGCCCAGGTGCAGCAAAACAGACCCAAGCCATGATACCACCACTCTTCACTGATTGGATACGATTCTTGTGGTGAAATAAAGAGTTTTTATCTCTCCAGTCATTAAACGCTCCACATTTTAGCCAAAAAGTTATCTTTTTCATAAACGTTTTACTTTGTCACATTCTTTTTGGAGAGCAATGACTTTTTCAGTGGAACTACAGAATGCACACTATTATTGTTCAGTACAATCATGACAGTGGAGTTATAAACATTAACATTAGCCAGTGAGAGAGGACGGTTGCTTAGATGCTTAAAAGTTACCCTGGGTTTCTTTGTGATTGTACAGGTCTTGCCCTGAGTAATATTTGTTGGCCGACAACTCCTGGGCTGTGTACTAATAGTCTTGTACAGAACCGTATATAACCTGACTGTGGAACAAGAGCGTCCAAGCAATTTAAAAATCGGTTTGTAACATTTTCTATTGGTTGGTAACACTCTTTCCCTAAGGTCGTTAGAAATCTCCTTTGAACATGTCATGATGCACCTCCTCAAAGGTGGTGCGAGGGTCAGACTCTGAATTAGAGTATATAGTAAATAGTTGTCCAACATCAATTTCACATTCAACTCAATTGCTACTCTCATACTTTTGCCACTCATTAAATAAATGACCAGCATTTTCTGTCTCATGTGTTTAACTGGATTTACCTCCTATACCTTTAGGGCTGTGAAACTCTCTTGATGTGTTAGGATATATTTATGACGCCCCACTCGCCCATCTTCACCTTGACACTGTGTATTCTTCAATCGGTACCATGAACCATGCTGGTGATTATCCCTATTCACTACAATTTCAGTTGTGCAGTGAGAAAATAGGCTCTCTTTTCCAGTGATGTAAGAGAGTGGCGTGGGTTTAAGCTGGTCTTTACTGACCAGCATACAAATAACTGTTATTAAACCCTGTGTAGGCGCTGAGAAGTATTGTTAGTGACAGGAGGCTTGACATGGGAACCCATGGGTGTATATTCACAACAGCAGCAAACAGGCACCGAGAACTGTGTGTATGTGTGAATGAATATATATATATATATATATATATATATATATAAAAAATTATATTTATTTGGACCAAAATTCCGCTTAATTGCACCAAGGAATGTGAGAAGCGAATAAGAAATACGTAATACCCGTGAAGAAACCCTTTGTCTCTGGCATAACTACCCGAAAACTCCCGAGTTTCTCCCCAGCCCTCTACTGCCACCTACAGGTCTTTGCCTAACA
>JAYJMA010114097.1:0-10950 GCA_036873895.1 Parotocinclus cabessadecuia
ATGGGCATTTCAGAAGTCTCTAGACATCCCTGAACAAAACATTTCTTGGAATCTTCAAGCACAGAAAGGAAGCACTGTCCCAATTTCAGATTCAGTCTACTTCAAAGTGGCTTCTATAAGGCTGTTATTTACTCTGATGTGAGTTCAGCCGTGTACTGGCCAGTTCTGAGTCACAGGTAGCGCAAAGTGTGAAATGTACATATTAATGAGTTTGGAGTTTAAAGCACTGCATTTATTCCATTTGATTACTTTAGGAGTAAATATCAGTTTGTTTATTTTGGCTTGTTTATTTATTCCATTTCAGCCAGAACTTATCCTGAAAGATGATGTAGAGACTAGCCCAGCTGGTGCCATGTTGATGAGCTAGAGGATGATGCTGTTTTGGAAGAAGAAGAATGGCTATGTAGTCCCACCAAGAATGCTGTTGGGGCGAGTCTAACATCACAGCGAAGTCATTACTTTGATATTTCCAAAGACTATCTGAGACAGACAAGTGAGGAAAAGATGAGAGTATCTCAGTTAAAAGGGCCATATTGAAATGACAAAATATATATTTTAAGTAAACTGGGACAACGGTGGTAGATTAGAAGGTTTAGGGTTCAAATTCCACATCTGCCAAGCTGCTGCTGTTGGGTTTTTGAGCAAGGCCTTAAGTCCACAGCTTCGTGGGTTGTAAAGATCTGTTATCAGTAAGTCAATCTGAATTAGAGTGTCTGCTAAATGAGTTTGTACTGTAACTTTCTGGGGGATTGTACTAAATAACATTACCATACTATTTGTACTGGGTGTAAGTAGTAACTTCACATTATTTAAACTAAGCATAAATACAAATTCATTTACAGATTATATTCGGAAAACTTCCAGACAGACCACGCCCCAGCAGTCTTAGGAAAAGGGGAAGGGTACAGGTTTCCATAGCAGTGGAACACACACAGCAGCTCGACCTCAAGGCCAAACCACAGATAAGATGTGCCAAAAACCAGATAAGATGCTTGTTTTGGCTTGAGTGCTCTAAAATTTCCACACAGAAACGAATAGTGAATAGTGGCTCTCAATTCTCCAATTTTACAGTTTTTGTTCAAAATTGAATCCATTCCGTGAGTTAAAAGTCACAGTCTGAATGCCTATGGCTCTTCCTATGCCCTCGATCAGTGGTAAGGGGCTTCGAACAGATGATCCAACTCTTTTAATTTTGCGATGTACCAGGGCAATGCCTAATCCAATCAGCAGAAACCCTGTAATCATGGTTCTGAATAAGAATACATCGTCACTATCCTCAACGGAAAGTTGCGCCAAACACATGATCTGCCAGTTTTTCTAAGCGTCCATCACGTATCCAGCAGCAAAAGTTCATCTGGACAAGTAGGCTCCCCCAAGCCAAGGCTTCTCATCAAGAAGATGGTGACAATAGCATTGAGAGACCATTTAATCAATTCCATAATTCCAAATTTATTTTGAAGATCCAGGAGCAGAGTACACAGACAGACGGTAGAGCAAGCAGGAATGGATAGGAGAAAGGAGAGGGGAGAGAGTGCGTCTGCCTTCCTTAAAGGTTGCAAGAAGTTTGGATAAGGCTATGAGGGCTTGAATAGATCAGCTTTGGGAGAAAGCAATAAATAAAATCAAATCAAAGCAAAAAGTATGTTAGAAACAGATTATTATAATGATTATTTTTCAAATTATTATTTTATTGTTGGTGGGGTTTTTTTTGTTTTTTTTTTTTAGGGGGGGGGTGTTCAACAAAGTTATTTGTCATTAAAAAGCCTATAAAACTAATGTTGATGTAACATTCATGTAACTAAAGAATAATGTAAAGTGACCTATGTTACAGCTATATCACAGGTTGATTACATCTATTAAAGCAGTGCAACAAGGTCTCCTTTATTAGCTGGTCTGTTGTAAAATATACTGGATTAGTGCATCTAAAATGCTTTCTTTTAAACCTTTAATAATTTCCTACAAACATATTTCTTGTTAGCAAAGCATCTCACACCATTTGGCAGTATGACAGACAAAGAATACTGCACAGCTGCACAGCAACAGTCACAAACAGAAAAAAAACAGAAATCAGTAATGCTAATAATGTGTGTCTGTGACTCATCATCTACAAGTAAATGTGTTCCTTTATTCTCTAGAATAAAGCAGTTAGAAATAATGATTTGTTCCAGATTTAACAGTTATATACAGCATTTATTACTACATATAGTTCAGATTAATTCATATTCATATACAAATATGCATTCATACAGTAAATACAATGCAGAAATACAGTACATGCATACACACAAACAGTGCATAAAACTAAATGGGAAACAAATAATTGTCAGTTCTAGTTAATTGGTCAGATCGAGATATGGATAAAACTTATTTTATGTTCATTATGCAACACTGTTGCACTATTTTTAAATATATTTGCTTTTTGATAATTTATAGTGTCAATAACATGACCTGTGACAACAGAGGTGTCATTTCAAAACATTTTAATGATTGTAATGTTCATACAAATGACACACAACAATATACCCACACACAAAAAAATGAATGGTGCTGCAAAGAGGCAGGAAGATGTTGTTTGGCTGTTTGTGTGTGTGTGTGTGTGTGTGTGTGTGTGTGTGTGTGTGTGTTGGGTTGTGTGCTACTTTGTGTTTGTGTGTGGGTTTGATGGGTCAGCAGTTCTTAGCCTGCAGGAAGCCCCAGGTGTTTTGCAGTGCACTGTCTCCTGGTACACTAAACTGTCACATGGCCATAAAACTGTTGACACCTTAGAGAAAATTAAGAGCAAATAGGGACTGTTTCACCTGTGTTTTTCCGCTATTAAAAAAGCTTATGAAGGTTTATCTTTTTCACATTTTGTTGTTTTCTAAACATAATTTGCATGTTTTTGGAGGTACACTAGCATTGCCATAGTTTATATTGTTTCCTTAGATAAAGATTTCTAATTTCTGCTGGCATTTAAAATCATCATAGAGTTGTTATGATATGTGGTAGGACCCAAGGATGCATGAGTGACGGAATCCTACGACGTATAATAATAATGGGGAAACCATATAGAAAAACTAAAAGGGGGTGGAGGGCGGAGCGAAAGGCTTCTGAACACAAAAAAACAAAAGGAACAAATGGTGCGCCGTTGTGTTGCGTCCCGACTGGGACCAACACGCGAACTTATCGCGAGAGGCCGAAGCACCAACAGGGCAGGCGTGCAGAGAGCACGATAGGGCACTTTGTGAAGTGAGCGCAATTTGGGACGTCTCCCAAGTTAAAAGGCATGGAGGTAGTCCAAACTCCAGAGAGGGAGCATGAGCGGGATGCGTCTCATTCAGGGCGGCAGCCGGCTGGATTGAGGCTCGACAGATGCCAAGGATGAAAAGAGCATGAGCTCAGGCATGCGAGGAGCGCACGAGTACGGCACGGGAGCGCGCATTCTAAGTGGAGTGAGACAACCTTGCCACAAACAACGCTAGAGCCCGCACTTAAGTAACGGGGACAGCAGATGTTCGTAATCAGGTCCTAAATTAGTCACCGGATATAAACCGCCTTACCGATTGCTCTTTAATGGCCACCAGTGAGGACGGCCAAACGCTCCGTGGCAAAAGGTAGGAACCCTAACAAGAGTATTGTCTCTCCTCGCACCCTCGCCTGACATTGGTACTTTGTAATGCTCCAGCCTGAGGTACAGTATTGGTAGCGCTTTGGTGCAAGGTATGGTATTTGGTAGCACTTTGTCTAGGTAAAGGTATTAAGTATAATTTTGGCACGTCTTTTGCGTTGATTTCACGTAATGATCTCACTTCTTTGAAGTACTGTTTTGATTTTGTAGTTTTTGAGAGTTTATACTAGCGATAAAACTTAAATTAGGATTTTTGCTTTCACCTTCTTAGTCGCCAGACTGCCAGCTTGCCTTTGTTAGTGGTGTTTCAGATTGCTGATTAACTCCACAAATGTTTTGTCATTTTATTTTTTACTCACTTGATTCCCTTAGTTTAAGTCTGTCTCTTCATGGTTTTATACTCTGCTATTTAAAGTACACTCACTTCCTTGTTTTGGCAAGCCTGGCATCTAGATCATCAGCAATGCACCAGACTTGCACTCTAGTGATCAGAGTTCATTCCCGACTGTGTGTCATTCTGATTACCTACACAAAGTAACTGTTAACATTATCACGCACACTATTTTTAGGTTCGTAATTGTCCTAAGTTATGCATACTCCCTCATGCACTTCACTCCAGTATATACACTGGGGTTCAATCCCCATTCACGTAAATCGAGTAAATCGAACAAAAGCTGTATTGGTGTATTACAAAAATGGAACATGCTAGTATTCTGTGTCTGTAAGTAATGAAAGCTGTTGTACTGAAAAAATATACAAATAAATGTTTTTTGAGACGTGACAACCACAGCCCACACTCTAATGAGCACTGGAGACTTGGGAGATTCTCGAGTCGAGGAGCATTACAGACACATATCTACTACCATACTAATTACTCTGAAAGCCTCAGTGGTGCCAGTGAACCCAGAGCAGGACTTAATGGTGCCATTTATCAAGAGATTAATTTGGGAACCATAAATTGGACTTGACAACAGTGCCAGAAATTGAATCACAACTTCATAGACAGACATACAGAAAGACAAGATGAAAATTTTCACCACAGGGATATTTGCTGAGTGACAGAGCTCACCTCATCAGAGGTGGATCATGAACTACAGTGACTAAGCATTGAGAACCAGTGCAGTATGTACTGATTCAATGAGGTGAGGTCTTTTAGTTATGGAAAACATACATTAGCTTTCATAAGTCCTTGTAAAGTACAGGTTGTTACTGACGTGATTACTGGCACATATTTGTGAAAGATTGGGTGATTTCTATGTGCCCACCCCCCCTTGTCAGAGGCTTCTGAGCCTCAGTTCTCAGTTTACCAGAGATTTCCAGACCAGGCGTGCCTCTACAAAACAACAGCCAAGACACAATACTATAACATTTATAGTAAAAGTGAGTAGACCCCTCACATTTTTTGAACCATATTATTATATATGATTATGGGACAACACTAAAGATATGACATATGATATATTAGTCAGTCTAAATCTTGTATAACATCATACATTTGCAGTGACCTCATTCATCCAATTTCTTTGAACTCTTTCAAGCATAATAATACAGAAAACAATTAACTAGTGCCCACAGTTTTTTTTCTACCTCACCATGTCTCTAGAGATGGTAATGGACTATACTGTCAATAAAATGAAATATCCCATTATTAAATAACCATTTTTGTGAACAGGTTATTAACAATGAATTAAGTTTAAGACTTCAAGAACCCCACCCCCCCATCATTCATTCAGAACTATCTTTATCATAGCAAGGGACATAGAGCTAAACCTTGAATTGTTAAATATGAGTATTTTATTGGTCCTAATAAGTCATTGGGTAGAAAATTATCTAAAACTACAACAATTAACTCCTGAGACTTGTGTCACCATTTGCTCGACACTGCTCATTGTTTCATTAAACTGTTCGGCTTAACAAATATGAACATTCTCACATCTCTCTTACTGAGAAGAGCACAAAGAAGAGGCTTTGAAACAAGTCAGGCTCATGATTTGGCCTGGTCAAATGTAATATTTCAATTATTTGTCATATTTTTTCTGCCATTACTCATTAGTGTAATGACTGGACCTTCCTTCTGTAAAAAAAATAACAATAAAACATCATTTAAAGTGTAAAAATGTTATTATTAATTAAAAATGTTTTTGTTTGTTTGGTTGGTTTTTTTGGCTAGGAGTACATGACAATCATAACATACTACGTATTATTTGAACATTCAGTCAGGTGTGGCCCCATCCTTTCTCTACTCAATCCATTCTGGTTACAGTTTTGTCACCACATATGTCCTATATATGGTCAGAACTGAAAAAAAATCAAATAAAAGATCTTGCAGTGATCATTACTAATATTAGTGTAGGTGGAAGACTAATTATGTGTTTAATTATGTCACTTACAGAATATTTAATATGATGTCATTACAGTAATAGGAGCATATGCATTTGGGATTATTCCTGTTCTTCATGGCAATCCACAGACACTGGCACCATTCCTTAGAGGACCCTGTACCTTGGGAACCTATGACAATTTGGAAACTTACAACTGCAATCCAAGTGATGATCTTTACCTTGATCATGTGGGAATCCACATGTGGCTTGGCTACTCTAGTTCCTTTGCTCCTCTGATGGTAACGAATTACTCTGGGGTGTTGCTGCCCAGGACATGGGCCAGCTTACTTACAATATGTAAATTAATTAGCCTTGGTGCTCCATGCCCTTGTGACCTCATGTCTGGAAGTGCTGCACCCCAGACGAACTACAGGCTATTCTCAGGAATGGGGACTGGATAAGTGATACCTGAGGCAGACATTGGGTATCCGCAATATAATAAAATAAATACATTATACAAGAACAATAGGATTTTGTTATTCAGCTTTTTCTGTTTTTTTTTTTAAGGAATTTCTTGCTTTTATGTTTCGTTTTTGTTTAGTGAACTTTAAAAGGAGTAGTTGATCATCTACAGTGGTACAACAATTTTGAATACGCTACTTACTTCTCCTTTTCCTTATGTAGTGTAGTTTCAGCGTGTGACATACGAGAAATAAATGTAGGAGGGAAATCACATTCTCTTATCTTTACTGTTGTCTCCAGTACTTCCACAGTACATTAATATTTATAATCACTGTATTTCACAGCTATCACAGTGTATTTAGCAACTACACTGCTCACAAAAATTAGGAGATATTTCATTTTACCTCATATAGGTTTTGAGCAGTGGCACCTTTTCAGAGCCAGAATTTTAACTCACAAATACAGTTTATTGAATGGGAAGCAGTCAGTACAATCATTTGATATAGCAACTTTTTTCTTACTTCAGACATGGACAGTTGTGCATGTGTAGCCCTGTGCAGGACAGATTCACAGCCAGTGAGCTGCTGAACTTTATTAGGCCACTGTGCCACATTAAATTTATAGCTGCTTTTCAAAATAAGATTGTGGAAATCTGTATGCTTAAAGGCACAGAACAATAAATATATGCAATATTCTCTATAATATTATAGCATGTGCTGCTATTTTGACTTTACTTGAGAATAGAGCACAAAAAAGTTTTGACTAATAAGCTAATGTATTTTCACTTAATCCCCAATTATAGTAACATCACCACTGTAAATTTGATTGTTTAAACCCAAGACATTATAATAACCAAGCTCAGTAACTGTCTGTATCTCACTACATAACCGTCATACTGACTATTTGTTAATGGCCTGCAGCCCTGTTTCTCATGAGAGCTTTTCTCATGGGTCTCATGGAATGAAACCTAAAATCATCAGTGCATCGATTGAGTTTCCATTGTGTGGGAACTGCTGTAAACCGCATTGTTGTCACCAGGATCGATAGAAAAATTAAGAATCAATAACAAATTAAAACAAAAGGGGAGACAAAGAAAGCAGGTACAAAGTTCAAGCAGTGTGACTGCCTCTAAAGTGTGTTTTATGGACCGCATTTTTATAAATTTTTTTTTTACATTTCCTTTTTTATGTTCAGTTTAATGCTGCACTGCTAGTGCTGCCCTGCCAGCCTTGTCACTTTCTATTTGATGGGACACACACACATGTTTCAGACACACATAACTCTAGACTGAGGACTAATCCATTGCAGAGCATTTTCTAATGTTATGTAATTTTTACACAAAGTAGTGTGGACTCCAAACATACTGGAAAGGAAAAAAAACACTAATAATAATAATAATAATAATAACTGAGAGGAACTAGCCTTAACTGTGATAACAAACCTCCTGCATATGAAAATAGTGAACAATAATAGTTCTAAAACTATCTAAAGTTATTGCCTTGTTATAGTGTATATATCAATATTGTGTAACAATTGGCAGCAGATGTTCTGTGAAGCATGTTATGTTTATAAGAGTATTTTTATTATGATATCTTGAGCACCCTTGAAAAGATTCCACTGAACCATACTGGAATGCTAAATTGGGAATGTACAAATCACTATTTTTAAGAAATCAATAAACACACACTTATACTCACTCTCTAGGAACCTGAGGAGAACTCTGGAAGGCAGCGGCAACTTTTTGATTAGGTGAAATTTATAAAACCTCGTTTGACATTGCATTGTCTCAGGTCTCTCCCACAGGTGTCAGTCAGTCCAGAGCAATCACGTGCTCCTGTGCCCTAATTCTCTCACTGAGATTTCTGAGGTTGCATACTCACATAAAAAATAAATGGCCATATTAGACAGAGAGAAACAGAGAGAGAGGCAGAGCACCTAAGGGAGCGTAAGTGAACTGGCATGGCATTAATATTATATAACATATGGATTCAATTAATCCATTAGTATTATGAATCCAGTGTTGACAGCAAAATATGTTGGCAGTGATCAGTTTGGGTTACAATTGCTTTGATCTATAATGCAATAGTTTTGTGTGTCAGATTCAGGGTAGATTCAGCACTATTATAACAATACAAGCATATGACATATAACGACTGCATTATGTTCTGTAAAACAGGATGTTGAAAGGAGAGTGCAATAGTCACATTTTTATGCTACTGTAGGATATTTTCACAAGGAAACTACATACTGATACATAAATGCGTCATAGAAATTGCTGAACACAGTAGTGGAACTGTAATTATAATTCATGTCACAGCCGTGTCTTGGAAAGCTATATCACTTAAGAGGATAGTATAATGAACCTGACACTTTTGTTTAATAAAAGCAAAGATGCATTAATAGACAGTATTACAAACATGGAAGATCAACCAGATAAAACCGAGTCTCAACAATGGAATGTAAAGATATATATTAGAGATAATATATTGACAAATACACGTTTACTGCTTGTTACAATAAGTATTGGAAAGTCATAGACACATGCACAGGTTACTCACACAAAAAAGTCTCTAATCACATCAATTAAATTATAGCAGTCTCTAGTCCAAACGTGAGTTAACAAGCAATTTAGCACACAACTGGTAAAGTAGTTACACACACACACACACACACACACATAAACTCCCACTTCTGCTGCTGAATCTGGACTTTTGAATGACTGTTGAGGTGACCTGCTGCTAATGGTCATGATGTCCAGAGGTAAAAGGCATATTTTATTTCATATTACATTTTATTATAATTTAAGACACCCGTTATTAAAGTGAATTGACCAGTAGTTTATTTATTTAATATTTGTTTGTTTGTTTTAAGGATAGACCTAATTGCAGTTCTAGCTGTAATATGCATTGTCTCTCACATACGCATATGATAAATGTTTATCTACTGCAAAATGCTGCTACAAGCACAACCATATCAACACCATTTATCTTTCCCCTTGGAAAATGTAAAGAAATACGCCAGCTTTTCAAACACATCAATTTTGTGGGAAACTCAAGATTTCTGTGGCATACACGGGAAATGGAGCAAAGGATCAAATGGTTAAAAATGCACGGAATGTAACACAGTCTCAAAAATGGCTTCATGCAAACATCAGCACTGCAGTTAATCTGCATCACTGGAGCCAATCCATTTCAGTGACAGCATAACAGCTACTAGATCTAGAGCAAGATCAAGCTGGTATGCACTGTATCTCTCAGATATATATATATATTTATTACGCTCAATGAACTCACTGAAAAAAACATAACACAACTCAGCAAATCAAGCTAGTGTTCTATCTAAAAGTGAGAAAATATGAGTGAGCAAACTGTTTCAGCAGACAAAATACTGACATTACCAGCCTCATGTATGTGTATGTTCTTAAAAAAAACATGCTTTACAGCAATAAAAGCAACAGACAGCAATGCTGATAATTGGTATGTATCTGATTATTGTATTTTGTCAACAAAACTCCAGAAAATAAAGAGACATATGTTTTGTATTTATCAAGCACCCCTACTACCACCAAACAATATTAGGTCAGTAGTTGTCTAACGATTGGACGAGCCTATGGATTTATTATTACATTACATTACATTACATTTGGCAGACGCTTTTGTCCAAAGCAATAAATAATGATAATTTCATGTCTCTTTTTGAGGGATCATTTGTGTCATGTACTTTTATAGATGGAGACTAAATGACTCCACATCAGTCTAGAAAAGCAGCACGCAAGAGAAATGGGTTAATAACAATAGAGCACACTACCATCTGCCCAACGCTGTGTAGGAAATTGGCTGTAAATGACATACCTAGCAGAAATTTTAAATGACTGTCACAACATTTCAGAGATGCAGATGGTTTTGTTTCCTCCAATGAGTGTGTATGTGTGCGCGCGCGCACGCGTGCGTGTATGGATTTGTGTGTTACACAAAATAGCCTGCCTTTCCCCTACCATCTCCAAGGATGTGCCAGCTGTGTTCAGCTTAAAGGATAATGGTGAATCTGTGTATGTTTGTGTGCAGTTATGTGTGTCTGTGTAGTTATCAGCCTCTATACAGATGCTATGGTGTTTTAGCCTCCCAATGACCCCACGGCTATAAAATCGATGTAAATCAGACTGGTTTCTTTGGGCATGATCAGTCTTTTACCACTCACAACCTGCATGCCTTAATGTCAGTGCAGCCAAAGCTGTCAGTCATTCAAACAAACAGACAAACACACACACACCACATTTCAGTTTTAGTAATAAAAGCAAATTTCAGCATGACAGACATAGGTTCCTGTTACACCAGTCTCCTGTTACTGCTCCTTTCTACTTTATAATGCCAACAGGGATACACCCTACTGTTTAATCCTTAAATAACCCCTTTTATGTCTGAAAATATATTTGAGAATGACAGGTTGGCTCTCTAAAATTATTTGTTGTCGTTAGACTGTACAAATGTTTCAGACACACATAACTCTAGACTGAGGACTAATCCATTGCAGAGCATTTTCTAATGTTATGTAATTTTTACA
>JAYJMA010114105.1:0-18091 GCA_036873895.1 Parotocinclus cabessadecuia
AGACCGTCAGATAACGGCCAGCAATGCCCGGACGAAGCGCTTCGCCGACCGCAGGAGTAGCAAGGGTCCCAGTTACCAGGTGGGCGATCGAGTCTGGCTCTCCACGAAGGACCTTCGCATCCCTGGCTCAAAGAAGCTCAATGCAAGATTCATCGGCCCTTACACTATCTCAAAACAGGTTAACGACGTGACTTTTACCCTCCAGTTCCCTCCCCGACTCAGAATCTCCCCCTCTTTCTACGTCTCGCTCCTGAAACCGTTCACCCCTGGTCCCCTTGACGCTGAACCTCACCAACACCTCTCCCAAGAACTTCCCCATGACCGCCCCCTATACACAATTGACAAGATACTTGACTCACGTAGGACTGACACAGGGCTAGAGTATCTAGTCGACTGGGAGGGTTACGGACCAGAGGAACGATCTTGGACTAAGAGGACTGACATTCTGGACAAAACCCTGTTAGACCAGCTCCACCTGACCCATCCCCAATGCCCCGCTCCCTGACCTAGAGGTAGACCCCCTCGTCCCTCTTCCCGCAGATGTAGACCATCCCGTCCCGTTCCCGTTAGGCCTAGAGGTAGATCCCATCGTCCCTCTTCCCGTAGAGATAGACCTTCCCGTCCAGTTTCCCCCAGGTCTAGAGGTAGTACTCCTCCGTCTCCTCCTGTCGAGACTCTCCCGCTAGCAGAGCCACCCGTAGCACTATAGACAATTATGTGTTGGGAGAATAGAGGGAGGGGCCAAATGATAGACAGGGGGAGCCTAGTGTGTGTTTGTGTGTGTGCGTGTGTGTGTGCGAGTGTGTGTGTGCGCGCGCATTGGATTTTGTGGCTTATGTGGACTGTTCACCTGACTAGGTGCCAGCATTAGTGGGACATTTTGGATTATGAGGACATGGCCAGTGTCCTTATAATTCCAGCTCCGTAGATGCACTTATATATGTGAGAGAGACTCCCTCTAAATTTTTTGTTGCATGCCCTTACACAGAATAAAAACATGAAAATCGCTTAAAACATTGTTAGCTAAAAATTGAAAGCCCCTGTAGTCTGGTTTTGGAAATGCTCCAGTGTATCCTCAGTGTGATTTGCGACCTTTGATTGGCTGGGCTCTTGACTGGCTTCTGTCATCATATGATTGGACAGAGCGTCACCACACAGAGGCTGCAGCACGTGGAACATCTCATAATATTGACAACTAAACAGTCGGAAAAATCAGGTAAAGCAGTTGGTTTATTAACACTTTAAAATGGGATAATTCTTACGTTGTTCAATTTATCAGTGCATTTTTTATTTGATGAGCACATTAGATGTGCCTAAGTTCGAAGAAAATTATGTGAGATTTTAGAATGCTGTTTAGTTGAACGACCATGCTGCTAATTTACACTAGCATGTTCATGGGATTCTAATGTAGTGGTAGCATCAAGCTATCTTTAGTATACAGTCACTTCACCACATCATATAGCTTTAGTTATAATGAGTGACTAGATCTGGCTTGAACCCTTTACTTTAAATCTTGTAGGAATTTATTATTGAAATCAAAATTTGTATTCAAATTTATTTATATAGCGCTTTTTACAATGGTGCATTGTCCCAAAACAGCTTTACAATCTTATATTAGCTTAAAAGGCCAATTCCAGGTGGAGCAAGCCTAGGGTGATAATTATTTTATTTTACAGCCAATTCATTATATGCCAGTTTAGCCATTCACTTTTTTATGAAGTTTACTGTGACTAAATATATGAAAGTTTAGCCACCATTTGTTTTATATATGTATATATATATATTACATTTACTTCACCGAAATACTGACAGATCGTCTATTTGTACAGGACATCCTCCAGCCGCGTGTTTAACAGGAATGTCTCCACCAGATAATAATACTTATTATATATAGATAGATGGATAGATAGATATAATACTTAAAACATTTCAGTTTGCTGCCTAGTCACCAGATTTAGCAGTGAGCATTTATGGGATCAGATGGGACACCATTTGCAGGATCTACAGGCCCAGCTGTAACATTTGTGGGGAAATGTGCCTGTATGCCTCCTGACCCAACCGCATCTTATCTTGTATCTAGTCTAGAGGCAGCCCAACTTGGTAACTACAGCCTCCTTCCAATTGTACAGTTTTCCCCAATAAACTGTGCTTTCTCTCTATTATTGTATATGTATTAAGTTTCATTAAATCCCAATTGTCAGTGAGTAAACTTTCAGTCCGACTTTTATCACTAGGCTAGGAGTATTAATTTAGTGAATTTATGTGTCAGTGTATTTCATGATGTGAAATTAGCAATGATTTGTTTTGCTGGGATTTGGTTTGCCATGGAACTAAGACAGAGAAAACTGAATCCAAAAGAAAAAGCTGCATATTATGCATCTGCTTGTGAAGAGAAAGAAGGGTTTGATGTGAAATATATAAATCCAGATAAACGTATTTAATATTTATATATAGTAGCCAACTAAACGTAATTATTTCTATTAATTCATGTGATTATATGACGATTGCCAAAAGCAACAAGCAGGTCCAGTACAGGGAAATATAAGATAAAAATGATTTCTGTTTTCTCATGTAGGTAGTGGAGTATTCAGCTGTTAAGGGAGATTTTTAGGATCTGAATGTGAACGCAGAAATAAAATATATCATGATGCCCTGAAAGTATTTATGTTTGAATTTCATTACAATGGAGAACTTTTTTGGCATGTTTGGTGCCATATGGGGTAAATAAAAAGTGAATGGTGTGAGCGATCATGCTGTAATCTTAGATGATCTTAGATGATAAAAGCCGGGTCCTACTCCACCGATTTTTGTGTTTATAATTTAAAAATTGATCAAGCTACGACTGTGCAAAGTTTGCCGTAATGTTAAGAATTTTTTTGCAGAAAAATATCGTAGCGCGCGAACGAAACAATATTTTTTTAGCTTTGAACAAGCACACTTCTCCCAAACCTCCTGGACGTTTTGGCGATAGTCCCGTGTCGATATGTTGAAAGCTGTAGGACGAGAGACCGACCTAAAATCGTGTGGAATAGCAGATAATAATGTGTTGCCCAGCAATACACATAATAAGAAGAATAAAATCGGATAACAATATATGTTTTGCACAGCAACACACAAATTAATAAGAATAAAATCGGACAACAATATATGTGTTGCCCAGCAACACACATAACTAGAAAATGTGTGTGTTGCATCGGTGCGATTGGTTCTGGTCAGGCATATCGATTATCTGAAAGGTTTGTTGGCTAGAGGAGCCCTGTCTGATCATTTTGATGTAAAAGTTGTGTAGATCAAGTGAAAAGTGCCAGAGCTATAAGAGTTTAAATTCTTATACACTGTTATATACTCTTATATACTGTTACAAACCGGAATGAGAGCCTAAGCAGTATATTTTGCATTACACAATCAGTGACTTTGTGGACTCCAGTCGTTCTGAAATATTTAACCAATGGATGACATATTTAGAGGTTTAATAGCTAAGGCTTATGTGTACAATTTGAATTTTAAATGGACTTTGTAGATAAATGTTTAAGGATATTAGGCTTAATACTTAATACTAGGCAGAGTGCTGTGTTCTACTGAATGTACGAAGGCTGTGCTGTAACCAGGAAATGACAAAAGAATGTCAAAAAGAAACGCTTATAACTCGATAAATATGTATCCTATCGCTTATCATTTATTAGTGAGAGGAGCCCTGTCTGATCATTTTGATGTAAGAATGATACATATAGAGTAAAAATTGCCAATTATATGACAGTGTTAAGAGACTGTAAGAAAGCAATTTTTGCAGACTTGAGACCCATTGGTTTCCATTAGCGAGTTTCAGTGACTTCCACCACTCAGATCATTATAACAGTTAAAATCTCAATATTTACAGCTTTAAAAGCCAAGTCTTGTGTCTACAATTTAACACTTAAATTAAGTTTCTAGGTGAAAGTATATGGAAGTTATGTTTACGAGTTTGGGGGAAAAATGGCTTACTGGGCTTGGTAGAGTGTGCTTTGATCTTGCGATTAGAGTGGAGCCATTCAAAATGAATTGGGTGATTTTTGAAGAGGGATAAAAAGTGAACGGAGAGTGAGAGAGAGCTTAACACAACAGTTTATAACTCAAAAATATTTGTCTAATCCCCTATTGAGTTTGTGAGTGAGAGAATTCCTTGATAATTGTTTTAATGTAAAATGGTGTAGATCCAGTAAAAACTGCCGGTGCTATAACAGTGTAAACACAGTGTTGACAAAGTGGATTTTAGTCAGTCTGGCTCAGTTTTTTATAATGGAAGCCAATGAGAGAAAATCTTTGACTTCCTGGAAACAGATCTCGGATACGAATTACTTAACCGATAGCAAAGTGTTATGTCTACTATTTAAAGTTTGGAGTTAAAAAATTTTGTTTCTAGGTGAAACTATACGAGTTTTAGGAGACTGAGTTTGTAAAAATCAGAGAACTTTGTTTTCTTTCCATTTTCATAGGAGCAGTAATATTTTTAGATTTTATTTTCACTAAGAGTTTGAACGAGAGGAGCCCTTGTTGTCGTTTTGATGTAAAATGAGCTTTGGCTAGCCTAGCGCCCACCGTAAACCGGCTAGTGCTCCAGGTGGCTCAACTTTCGCCGTCCGGACAAGCATGGCCTCCCGCTGAAGCAGTTCCGCTGCCTGCCAGTCCCCCACGGTTTTCGGCGCCCTCTGTTGGCTTTACTGGAGAAGTATGATGGCCACCCTTATCGATGTCAAAGGTTTCTTCTTCAGGTGGAACTGCATTTTGCTCATTCTCCACCCGAATCAGATTCAACTCGGATAGCATTAATAATTTTTTTGCTCACCGGATTGGCTTTAGAATGGGCCACAGCGATCTGGAATCAACAAGGTCCAGAAGCCAAGGAGTATACCTGGTTCCTGCGGACATTCCGCGCCCTTGTGATGGTCGCCCAGCTGCAGAACAACTCCTCGACCTCCGACGGCGGCGGACTTTGCATTACAGTTCCGCACACTGGCAGCACAGAGCGGCTGGAACCAGGAGGCTCTGATTCCTACTTTCCCCGAGGAGCATCGACCCCGCATCAATCTGGAACTGTGCTTATACTGCGGATTTGATCAGCATTGCCATCCTAACTGCCACCAGGCACCCATATCCAGTGTCTCCTCCACTCACACCGGACCCCCTACTAACACACCCCGGGTGTGAAGAAACCATCTCTCTTCTCCCGTCTTCACCCTGACGCACCCCATCGTCTTGGGACTACACTGGCTCCGCCGTCATGACCCCACTGTATCATGGTCCTCAGGCGAGCTCATTCGCTGGTCATCATTTTGACACAAGCACTGCCTGCACATGGCGTCTCTTCAATTGAACACCCTGGTTCCCACCCTCCCCCCTAACGGGGGGCTTTGGCAGCTGCACTTACAGGGGAGTAGCAAATTCCAACCTAGGTTTATTGGACCCTTCAAAATCGTTAAAAGACTCGATCCTGTTACTTACCGGTTAGCACTCCCTTCTCATATGCGCACTCACCCTGTTTTTCATATCTCTCTTCTTAGGCCCTGGGTCCCTGGGCCGCTGGTAGAATCTCCTACCAGTGAACCGCCACCCGTGGAGGTTGTCGGTGCCCCGCCTACACGGTCAATCGGCTCCTTGACTCTCGGAGGCGTGGCACATGGCTCCAGTATCTGGTGGACTGGGAGGGTACAGTCACAAGGAACGCTGCTGGGTGGATGCCAAGGATATTCTGGACCCACTCCTTGTCCAGGACTTCCATGCCTGCCATCCTGACTGCCCAGCACCCCGCCGTCCAGGCCGCCCTCGCAAGTCCGGCGCTGCGCACCGATCCGTCAGGACTCAACCTCCTTTGCCCATGACGGATCCTTTGGGGGGGCGCACTGTCACACCCACGGACTGCTCATGCAATTACACCCGGCATACCTCACTCCCACACTCTCCAGCCTACTAATCACACACACCGGTTTCCAATCAGCTCCCGTCATTTCTCCACTCTCTTACCGCTAAGCTTCTTGGTTTATTCCTCGTTGCTCCGCGTTACCCTGATTAACAGTATCGCTGTACTTACTGTTTGCTGACCCTTTTCCCGTCTTGTCGACTCCGTCTCTGCTTACCCCTTTTGGATTTGTTATTGCCTAGCTGTGTTTGACCAATGACTGTTTTTGGTTTCCGATTTCTGCCTGCCGTTATTCGCAATAAACCCCTGTTTTCCTGCGTGTGGCTCAAAAAGAAGCACATTAAGGTCATAGAGTGGCCTAGCCACTCTCCATACATTAATCCCATGGAAAGCTTATGGAGGGAGCTGAAGGTCCACGTTGCCAAGTTACAGCCTCAAAATTTTAATGATTTAGAGATGATCTGCAAAGAGGAGTGGACAAAAAATCCTCCTGACATCAAACATCATCAACTGCAAAAAAAAATGTCTGACTTCCGTGCTTGCCAACAAGGGTTTTGCCACCAAGTATTAAGTCTTGTTTGCTAGAGAGATCAAATTCTTATTTCTCTCTGCAAAAATGCAAATACATTTATATATTTTATACAATGTAATTTTCTGGATTTTCTTATATATATATATATATAAAACTGTTAAAACAAACCTACCCTTAGAATTAAAGACTGTTCATATCTTTGTAAGTGGGCAAACTTACAAAATCAGCAAGGGATCAATTACCATTTTATCCACTGTATGTGTTGCACAGCAATACACTTAATATTGGGTCCAATTCCAAGACAAGAGGTTCTGGTAAGGTCCAGGTCTGAGACCCAGCCAGTTTTGGCTGAGCGAGGGTCTGAGATCTGGTCGGTTCAGGATGGACAGTTCTGCTCTGGAGTGTGTCCTAGACCCAGTTAGTTCTAGCCTGTCGCAGGTCCGAGACATGCTAGGTTCTGGTTTGGTGGGGGGTTGAGGCTCGGTTAGTTTGGGCCTGGCCTGGGTCCAATACCCAGTTGGTTCTGGATGGGCATGGGTCTGAGACCTGTTTGGTTTTGGCCTAGCGCAGGTCTGCCTCCCGGTTGGTTCTGTTCAGGTGTGGGTCCAAGACCTTGTCATTTTGGTCGGACTCAGGTCCGAGAACCAGGGTTTCTGATCGGCTATGGGTCTGAGACACAGTCAGTTCTGTGTGTGTGTGTGTGTGTGTGTGTGTGTGTGTGTGTGTGTGTGTGAGATAGAGAGAGACAGAGAAAGAGAGAGAGAGAGCTGAATTGAATAGAATTAAAATTGTAGATTCCAAACAAACGTTAATATCTTCAAAAGTACTTACTGAAAAGTTTCTGAGCAAAAGGAGCACCCAATGATCTAAATCAAGTTGATATTGTCTGTGATATGACCATTTGAAAAAGTCTTAGAAACCTGATACATTTATCATAGACTTCTGTGGGCTAAAAAGTCTGACTTCCTGGACTCGGATCATCGAGTCCGAAGATAATTGCTTAACCAATTAGAGGTTTGGTAACAAAGGTGTATGTCTATTATTTAAAGTTTAAAAAGAGTAAGACTATACCAATTTTTGGAGATGGAGTTTCTCATAATCAGAGAACTACTGTCTATTTTATCCGAATAGTTTATGCGCAAAAGGAGTTCAGGATGACCATTTAGATGTAAAAACAGTGCAAAGTAAAAATTTTGTTACGATTGTGAAAGAAAGGGTGAAAATCTGTCAGACCTGTGTTTAGTGAAGTTGCAGGTTGCAAACAAATGTTTGTAACTCAAAAAGTATTTATCCTATTGCTTAGACAAATGATAGGATAAATACTTTTTGAGTTACAAATGTTTAATTCGGAACTGCAATTTCACTAAACACAAGTCTCACAGATGCCAGTTTTTACACTGTCATAAAAAACTTGGTGAAGGAGCTGAGAACTTGATGATTGTTTTGATTTACCTTTACATCATGTCCATGGGTCAAAGACCCGGTCGTTTCTAGTCGGGCGTAGATTGGCAATAGCTCTTTAAAGCTGCCAAAGCTGATCAATAACAAGTTTTTACAATGGAAGGTGGCCACGAGTCATATCAAAGAAGACCAAAATTGTATTGTGGTTCAGAGTTTATCAGCACAGAACGTTCAAACCTTATGTTGTTTGTCACAGGTAACTGAAGATGGAATTTACGATTCTAATGTCTCAGGAACACTGCTGTATCATAGTCGTAGCCTTTAAGAACCCCAATAACGATTTAGGCAGCCTTTGTGAAAAGTCCGTGACATAGCACTTGACGTGTCTTGTGAATCTGGATACACTCCATATATATTAAAACCATTGACCACATTCTGAATTGGTGATTTTTTTAAGTATTGATTTTATTCATGTAAATCCATCATTTAAATGTTGTGCCAAGTTAAGGATTTTTTTGGTTTCCATGTGGTTACTTCAACATTTTCTTTTCATTCTGGCTGCACCCACATGATTCAGCAGCAGGTCCTCGCTGTGTATGTTATCAGGTGCCTATAAAAGAATCTCAAGAATATATAGTCCTCACAAGATAACACAAAAACTATAGAAAGGTTATATTTGTAGGTATACGTTTAATACAAAGTCATACATTTATAGGTATCTGTGTGTATGTGTGTGTGTAAACAATTAGGTGAAATGCCAGGACGTGGTGAAACTTCACATACAAGGTCAGGACAATTAAACTGAGTCACATCCTTTAATATCATGTTTAAGCCTATTGCTAGTGTATTTTAGTGAATTCTAATCTCAACTTACTAAAGTGTTTCATTATTGTGGGTCATATTACTTCTTTAATGGATCTGTTACCCGTCCAATAAAGATAAGGCAGTTTGTATGGTGTTCATAGATGAGGAACAGGAAAGGTCGGTCCACTATGAAGCGCACCTGCGTGGACAGAGGCATGAATCCCACCTGGGTAAGAGCTGCTGCTTCAGTGCCTTCCTCATTCACAGTGATTGTGCTTTGGTGTTTAAACTGAGGGAGTGAGAAAGTTTATGTTGCAGGTAGCTACATTTGTTGTCAAGTACTTTGGTATTAATTCTACATTTACTGTGAAAATAAAGCTAATCTTATGGCTCAAAGCAAACTGATAGCTCAGTAGAGATACACAAATCTGCATTGGTATGCCTTTTATCCCAATGGTCTTCTTACCCAGTTAATGGTAACCTGCTCCGCAGCCATGGGAGAGAAGTCAGCCTTTTCTGTGAAGAGGTCCGTCAGGCCCAACTCTTTCATGTGTTTGACCAAGTCATAACTCTGCTCCAGCTTAAACCGAGGAATCAGCACCTCACGTGTTCTATCAGAAGATAATCAGGAGATTATAAATGATCTTTTTTTTTACTATTTTAAAACATCCAACTCTTTAAAATAAATCCAAATCTCATTTAATATTTGTTTTAACCAGTAACACTGAGGCTATGTCATTTAAGTCATACCTGTTGGTCATATTGTTAAGCCACTTAGTTATGATGGCGGGTGAGATCTCCTGCTCAAGAATTCTCATACCAGAGAATCTCTGTGGAACAGCAATGAGCATGCCCATGTTGCCTTTGTAGTGAAGATGTAGGATATCACAGTGCAGGTCATGATCAGTAGCTGCCAGGTAATTACCCTTATTGTGCATCATAGGCACACGAACATAATGCTTCTCATTCACACGAAAATTACGATAGTGTGTCTGCTCCTCTGGGAACTTCTGTTCCCATGTCCCTGTACAATAGAGAGAGGGTCAGTTGGTTTGATAATACATTTTAATACCTAACAATCTAGTTCAACCCAGGAGCTGATAAATTCTGGACTGACTTATTACTAAGAAATTGCTTTTAAATCAATGATGATGTGTTTTTTTATTTAGTAATAAACAGTGCATATTATTATATAGATATTTTGGTAATGTACTATGAGCTCAGTGTTAATCTCTTTACTTATCCTTCTAACAAAGTAACTCATTGCATTTAAATGATAATAACACTGTAATCACACTAAAGTTATTAACTTTATATCAGTTTTTGTGTGTGTTCATGTTTATCAGATTATAAATATAAATATCAACCTACTTACTTCATGTTTATATTGGTTTAGCCTTTTACAGCAGTTTGCAAGGTAATTGCTTTTTTATGACAACATCAAGAGAAATATTTGGAGTACTCATGCTTCTTAAAAGTTCTGATTAAGTTGCTGTGTTGTTTTACCTTTAAAGTAGAGGTAGTTTAGTAGCATTATCACCATACTGGGATCAACAGACTTAAGGGGTTGCTTGATCAGTCCTTTAGTAATCTTCTCAATGCGCTGGTTAACTTTCTCAAGAAATGTAGGATCACTAAAATTCACAGATTGAGGCTCAGCAAAGTAGTATGTCTTTGCCTGTCTATGGAAGCCTTCCATTATTTTAATATTCTGCTTCACATAAAGGTCATTGACAGAACGCAAGGTGTAGCCAAAGTTACGCCTGAAGAGTCGGTGTGTAAGTTTGCGAAAAAGCTTGTGCACTGTGGAATCATTATAATGACTGCTTGCATTGACAAATTCAGCAAATCCTAGCGCTTCATAAAGCTGCTTGTGTGTAGCAGGCCCAACAGCAAGTGCTGTCATTCCCATTGCAATTGAGATTCCTGCAGGTGCCAACAGGATGTTATCTGACATATTTACATGGTTGCTGAGGCTTCTGTAGAGGCGAAATCCAAAATGGGAACTGATAATATTAATACGCTGCAGACGTGTGCGGCCGTGGAAGAGCTGCAAGAGACGTGCTCGGCGCACTTTAGGATCAGATGGCTCTGAGACAAGTTCAAGATTTGGTTCAGATGTGGCAATCTCATCTATTGAGTCACCTTCAGTGTAGTCATCATTATCTTCAGTCAAGATTTTATCAAAGTCAATGTAATCCTCTTCTTCCAGGCCTTCCAAAGACAAGTCTTTGGTTATTGTGTTTTCTCGATGGAAGTCTAGAGGTATAGCCTCCACTTTTGGATCACTCTCAGGAAGAATTCTTGAATTTAAAGCCTTTGCATTATTTGTCTCATGATAGCCAAATTGCAAACTGAGGTCTTTTACTCCACCATAAACTGGAGTTGCTAGGAGAAATGTCGCAGCTAACACCAGGAGAACCAACATACTTGGGTTGTGCTAAATAATTTCTTAATTAAAAAAAGAAAAAAAATATCAGAACATATATTGACTATTTGAATCAATGAACACTTTAATTTTACTAAACATTTTTTTATCATATCATAAGAACATGCACTATTTAAGTGTTTTAAATAAATATAAAAACATAAAATACTATTTATAGCTACAAGAATGCGTCACTTACCTGCACTCTGTGTGTCTGTATGTACTGTCTGTTTGTGATCAACTCCTTCCACTGGACTTTGATATTGACATGCACTGATCAAATAGCTTTCTGTTCAAAGACTAGCTTGAGGTACACATGCCTTATACAAGTGCATAGAACACAAATACCTGTTTAATAAACTTCACTGTCAGATCCAGTGAACATGGTCTTATCCAGAAAATTTAGACATTTAACATGTATTTTACATACACTTATTTTTCCTAGCATTTTCCTGCTATGGCAGGGTCCACTTGTCGGTATGTCCACCTGGGTCATTAGACCAATGATTAATGACGACAGAGATATGCTGCAACCAATGCATTGATCCACCTATTACTGGAGACCTATGGCAATTTAGATGGCAATTTAGAGTAATCAGTCAACATGAACCCAGGATTCAGGCCCCATCATAATAATGAAACAGCATTAATTAGGGTACTTAATGATTTATTAATGTCATCAGATGATGGATGTGGCGTTCCTTGTATTTTGGTCATTTGCTATTTGCGTTTGGGATTATAGCAATTTTTTGTCGCAAAAATGTTCCCAATTTGTGAATAATTAATAAAAAAATAGATATAAAAATCAAATCAGCTCCACTCTACGTTAGTGGAAACAAAATGTCCAGTTTATTAGTTATTTAATGACTTATTATTTAAATGTATTTCACTCCTATATTTCTGACAACATCACATGATCAAGAAACACAATTTAGCTGGGAAACTAATTTTCTAGCATCCAAAACAAAACTGCACAGTTTGAGTGAACACTACTAGATGATGAAAACTGCAGTGAGTATCTGCATGCAGCACACACATGCTACAGCAGTTACCAAGAGAAATATCACATAAGATACATGCAAACAAACTAAAAAGATAACTTTAACTAAACAGAACTGTCATGATTCCTAAAATGCAATTTAAGAATGTTTTTTCAAATAGTGTGTTTCTGACAATCAACAAAACTTACAAAACAATTAACAAAACGTCAATGAACAAAAGAATATTCTAAATTAAATTATTTTAAGAGTCTATTAACAATCACTGAGGCTAGGGGCAGCATTAACTATAGCAGCATAGCTATAAGGGAAGAACCAGAAGTTAACACAGCCAAGAGGCAAGAGCCAACCTGAGCCATGCACCATAGTCTAAATTTTACCAAAAGCCTGCGGAAATATGGATGTTTTAAGCCTAGGTTTAAAAAGTTGGAGAGTGTCTGAGTCTGAAACTAAAGTGGGAAGTTTATTCCATAGCTGGGGGGCAAAGTATGAGAAAGCTTTTCCCCCTGCTATGACTTTTTTAAGACTAGGAACTGAAAGAAGTACTGCACCCTGTGAACAAAGTAGACAAGTAGACTCTAAGAGTTCACTCAGATAATGTGGGGCCAGACCATGTAGAGCTTTATATGTTACAGGAAGTATTTTATAATCAATGCAAAATTTACCAGGTAACCAGTGTAGAGACGACAGAACAGACTTTGGTTAAGAGTCCTACCTTGCGCAATCGTGCGAGTCGCTGTCTTCATCAAGTGCAGTTACAGTAATCAGTGAGGCGGTTTATTTCCCGTGATTGATTGTCGCCGTGATGACGAACACCTGGAGGATCCGTTACTTAAGTAAGGGTTTTAGCATTGTTCAGTGTCACGTCGACATACACGGTACGCCTGTTCTCGCATCTGCGACGCAACATGTTAAAGCCAGCGATAGCATTTTGATTTGTGTCTATCCCAACGCTTAGTCGGTGATATCTTGGGGCTTGTAGTGCCGACGGATAAGTAAGAGGGAAACCCTTGATGTAACGTAGCCGGTAAAGGAAGTGTCAGGGTTTCCCCCAGGCTTTTTGCCTCACTCCTTACTAGCATTTTTTTTACTTCCTTAACACAATTCTCAGTTTTACTGACTGTAAGGTCATTTGGATCAGCTGATATGTACAGCTGTCTATCATCTGCATAGCACTGAAAACTAATACTGTTAGGAATCCTACCTCGCGCACTCGAGCAGCCTGCCATTACGGAGCGATCTTTGAGCTGCCTTTTATAACCCTGCTGATTAACGACGTGACAACAAACACCTGGGATCTCCATTATATAAGGAGTGATCTCAATTCAGTCTGTTGCCATGTCTTCTTGGTTCAGCAGATATTGACGCTCGTCACTATTGCGTTATTTATAAATAGATGGTTATATCCCTGGGCGTTCAGAGCCAATGGATAAGTACGGAAGGAAACTCCGGAGGTAATTAGCACCGTTAGGGAAAGCTTCAGGGCTTATCCGTCGCGTTTTCACTCAGTTCCCACCGAGTCTTTCTCCGACTGGCTGCGCGATTCGATTTAAGACGTGCCCCGGCTCGGCTTTGAGTGTTTTGTCACACGCCTGAGCCCACGATCGCCCAAACCCCCCACCGGGAAGCATTTGGGAAGCATCCCAAATTGGCGCATTTAATGCTCACTGCACATTTGTTCTCTGCCGTTTCGCTGGGCTTCTGCACAGATTCGCATCTTCACCAGCTGTAACTGCTATTCCCACGTGATTCCTTCCGTGTTTTTTGGTTTTGTAGCTTGGAGAGTCTTTTGGTTTGCCTTTTACATTTTATTCCCGCTTTTCTATATACGTCGGTCGTTTCCCATATCCTGCATCCTCCCGTTTTCACTCTGTTCCCACAGAGTCTTCCCCCGACTGGCTGCGCGACTCGATTTGAGACGCTTCCCGGTTCGGCTTCGTGTGCTTTTGTCGCACGCCTGAGCTCACGATTGCCCCCCTGCCATTTCGGAGCTCCTTCACAGCACGCTTGCCCTCTGGCGTTTTGGCGCGCTTCTGCACAGATTCGCGTATTCACCAGCCGTGACCGCTATTCCTACTCGAGATGCGTCGCAGTGGCGTGATTCCGTCCCTGTTATTTGGTTTTGTAACTTGGAGAGCCTTTTGCTCTGCCTTTTACGTTTTATCCATGCTTTCGTTCCCCATGTCCCGCATCCTTGGGTCCTCCCTATCGGCCGTAACAAATACAATGTTTATTACTCATTGACCCTAAAGGTAGCATGAACAGGGAGAGTGATAGTGGGCCAAGCACAGACCACTGAGGGACATCATACAGTCCCTTAATACCTATATTGTTTTCTAGGCTATTTAGTAAGATACCACAATGTTGCTCTTAAATCGATAGAACGATAAAAGACACTAAATTCAAAACACAAAATTCTGAGGAAAATATTATGGAATCACTCTGAAATTAGCCGTTCTAAAACAAACACTTGCATCAGACTAAATCTGCTAATTAGCTGTCAGTTAAAAAAAGATTCCAAGAACACCTTGAAGAACTGTTGCACAAGGTGGATTGACATGGCTGCGGTGTCTAAAATCTGAACCAAGTACAAACAATATGGTTTTACAAAGGTTGTAAAAGATGAGCATACAGGTGGACCAAGGAAAACATCAAGGTGTCAAGATAGAAACTTGAGGCAATATGTTGTTGAATACAGCTTTAATTCACCTCCAATTGACCCTCAGAAGTAGAGAAGGAGTTATTTTCTTCTCCTCTCTCTCTGTCTCATCTCTCTGACCTTTTGCTTCGCAAGTGCCATAAACCAATCCTCCCATTAAGGTCATGAGCTGGGCAAAATTCATGTGTAAACAAAAAGACATCTGGCATTGCAAACTTTGACAAAGACCATTAATTGCCCACTGATAAAGATCAGGAATTTTTAAAAGGACCAACACTGGGAAGCACTTCCCCCCTTTTCACGTTGGAATGCACAGACATCAACTGACATCAAGTGATCAGAACACACTTTTAGGATGTTATTAATTTCTCCTCAGACATTAAACTTTGCCACTTGTCCACTAAAGCAGTGGTCACCACTCATGAAGGTCTTTTCAACGAGACCAAACATGCCTAAAGGAGCCACCGTTTGTGAATAATTAACTAATAAGTAACGGTTAAATATCTGTTAATAAAATCTGTGCTAATTTAGTAAAGTTATGTTACTCGTGTTATAGTTAATTTACATGTGACTTTAATGAATGTAACCGTATCTATACTCTGTATACATGTTGCACAGAATAATGTATTATTCTACTGAATTGTGTTAGGAGACTCACCGTGGCTTCCCGTTTGCCCTGTCGTCGTCTCAGGTCGTCGTTACGGAACGATCGTTGAAAATGATGTATATTCCGTTACGTGATTGATGAGGTGATTAGGTCCACCTGTGACGCTGTTATTATTTAAGCGTGAGTTTCAGCGTGCTGCATTGCCACGTCGTCACGCTTTATTCGTCGTCACGATCGGTCCGCCATTCCACAGTCCGGCATACCGAGTGCCTTTACGGCTAGCTGGTGACATCCCGGGGCATTTATCATCGACGGATGGGTAAGGGGGGAACCCCCGAGGTACAATTATATATTTAGGGAATTATCTGCAAGGTTTCCCTTGCCTTCCCTTGGCTTAGCCTTCGTTCGCGTTTTCCCCGAGTTTCACTCCGCCACCTGATTTGGAACGCAGCCCAAAGCGGCTCTTACTCGCGCCTCGCGCATCCGAGCTCTCGCTCGCCCCCTGGCGCATCGAAGACGCACTTCGTTGTCCAATTCGGGACGCTGCCTCAAGCAGCCTTCCTCCCGCACTTATTGTGCACTTTTGCGCTCCCGCTCGCCCTCCGGCGCTTCGGAGGCACGCTGCTTCGCCCTATTTGGGACGCACCCCAAAAGCAGCTCTTTTCTTTCAGGATATTGGAGAGCATTTTGCTCTGCCTTTTTAGTTCCTCCCGTTTTTTGTCCCCCACATTGTGTAACCCCCACACAGACATCTTTGGGTCCCCTATTTGTATTGTAACAAATTTTATTCTGTTCTGAAAGATAGTATAATATGTATATGTTATTCTGTGATTACGGAACGTGATTAGAATACTGTGATCTGTACGGTCTCTATCTAGTTGTCAGGTATTCATTTATCTGCACAAAGGAGACAAATAAGAGGATTAAAGGGGATTTAAGTCTTATTTGTAACACAATAATGTGCCTGTGCTTGAAAAATGCATTTTTATGTATTAACTATACAATGTACAACAAAACACCTAAAAAATAAGTGGGTGGGGTTAGTGTCTGTGGTCAAACTGTAAAAAATCGCCTAAAAGAAAAGGGATTTACATACAGAAAACATAAAACAAAAGCCGTCATTAACACAAAAACTGTTAGGAACCCTACCTCATCCTCGTCGCCATTACAGAGCGATTCCTAACAACCGCTTTTATCATCCTGTGGGCTAACATGATAACGTATTCCTTGGGTCTCTACAGTACTATACAAGTATGAATCCCGGCTCTGTTTGTTGCCACGTCGTCTTCATTAGACCGCTTTGGCACATTTCACTAAAGTGATTTTCAAAACTGTTTAATAATAGACTGTAGGATCCCAACGCTTATAGACTTATAGTTCTTCCAGCTCAGCATCACCCTACTGGTCTCCATCAACAGAAACCATTCCCACCAGAGTGCAGTTACTCCCTCCATCGTTTGGACATTAGGAGAAGATGTGCTTCCAAGGATTTTCCACTGAGGATTCATTTTATAATCTATTTTGTTTTATAATTTAGGGTATTTTATTACTAATTTAAATGTTATCATTAATTTGTTATTGGTTTAAATTATTTACCTAATTTTGCTATAATTTAATTTAATTATTTATATATTTATAGTATTTATTTAATTAACATCTAGGCCACCCATGGAGGATAAGTCCCCTTTTAAGTCTTGGTCCTCCCAAGGTTTCTTCCTACCACTTTCAGGGAGTTTTTGAACATATCAAGGCTTGCTCAACTTGGGATTGGCCTTTTAAGATAATATAATATTATAAAACTGCTTTGAGACAATGCACTATTGTAAAAAGCGCTGTAAAAAAAACATTTTAATTGAATTTAACTTAATTACAATGCTGACGGATGTGTACAGGGGAAACCCCTCAGGTAATTAATATGTTGGGTCAGACTCAGGGTTTCCCTTCCCTTCGGCTCCATGCCGAGCTTCACTCTGGTTGGCTGAGTGCTCCATTCGGAACTTGTTGTCGTGCTTACTGCACGCTCGAGCTAACACTCGCCCTCTGTCACTTTGGGGTAAGTTCGCGTAGCTCCATTTGGGATGCGCCCCGACGCGGCTTGTTCAACAACGCTTAATGAAATGGGGGAATAACTAAAAAAGCTCCCCAAAGTACAGAAAGCAAACATGGGGAAAAGCAGCTTGGTCGTGTCCTAAACGGGGATAACTCCCACAGCTGGCGTGAGAGAGACTCACTCACCAAGCTCCAGAGCGCGATGAGCGCAAGAAGAAGCCGCGTCAGGCCACATCCTAAATGAAGTGGCACAGCCGACTGGCGTTAAGCTCAGCAGAAAGCGGAAGTGAAGCTGAGCTTCGGGATACCCTGGATATATCCCTAAACAGCTGAATTACCCCATACACATCTGTCAGCTGTAAAATCCCCGGTATGTCACCGCCTGACTGTAAATGCTTAAGAGCAATGTTAATCAGTGCGCTGTGAGAACGGAAGGATTAAGACAATGAATTAAGACAATGTGGTGACAAACCGCACTGAGGCCCATGCTTTTTTTTCCCATTCTTTTTATTGAAATTTCGAAAATCAAAGGAACAGTACAGTGCAATGTAAACACAATAATAAACATAAGAAATAACACAAGTTGGTAATACAGCCATTATTTACACTTTCACAGCCGAACCTAAATAACCCTTTATATAACCACACAGACATACACACACACACGCACTCACAAAAATACAAAACAGAACGAGAGACCTTTTACGGAATTATAAAATT
>JAYJMA010114145.1:0-18085 GCA_036873895.1 Parotocinclus cabessadecuia
AAGTTGAAGATAATGAATGAATGAATGAATGAATGAATGAATGAATAATCAGCCTGCAAGTACTGAACAGACTAGGTGTGTTTATTACGTGTTGTGTATTCTTAATCCGAATAAAGTTAGAAACATGTCCATAGACCTTCTTTATCAATTTTCTGGACTTTAAAAAGAAATCAAATAATGACTTTACGTTCGGGGAGACTTTAAGTTTATCGCCAATGCTCAGCTTGGATTAATTAATGTTTGCGAAAGCGCTTTGTCAGGATTTGATTTATGTACTGTGCTCTTGATAACCATTAATTAGTCTCTAACTGGCAGATTAGAACATGACATTTTCTGTTTTTATGACTCATTTTATGTGCACGTTCTTAAATGTTTTAATTCCTGACCACTATCAAATGCTTTTTCAAATGTACTATACATTTGCCATTAGCATGCAAACAGCCTTCATATTTAGCACTGGTAATTACCTCCGAAGAGATTGCAGTTTTATTTTAAAGGACAAAATCCAAACGGGGGCACGTAAAATCTGGAGAGAAATGAAGGGGCGCTTTCTATATTAGCCAGTCTGTTAGCGTACTGATGGAATCTCTAGTGCTAAAGCACTTGTAATATAGAGGTAAACAGCAGGTTGCGTGATGTTAATGAATTCAAACATGCAAGCACAAGATCAGGCTCTCAAAGATGCAAAGCCGCATTCTCTCGTACAGTTTGGAGGTGCTTCTGGGCTGGGAGTGGAAGGCTTTTACCTCATCAGCGGCTGCATTCGACTTAATTTGAGTTAGATTGGTCTAAATTGCACAGCTTCTGTGAGCCAGCCATTGAGAATTTCTCCAAACAACTTCTGAATATGCCTGAGCACTTGAGTGTCCAGTTTAAAAGCTTGCATTTTTTAAAAGCTTTCACTTTATACAATGAGATCATCAAAAGTAATTACATGCTGATTTTGGTTCAGCTGTGACTCTCACTGTGGGATAAACGTAAACAGAACTGTAATTGCAGCCCATTAATCTATAACTAGTCAAGATGGAGAAGTGACTAAAACCTCTTTATGGCGGGTAATGTTTGGAAAGCTGAATCAAATTGACAGAAGATAAAACTGCAAAATGAGTGAAGGGATTGCATTTTTAACACTGCTTGGTAGAACTAAAGTCCCGTCTAGGGTTGTTCCTGCCCTTCCGCCCAGAGTTGCCGGGTGGGCATCGGTTGGCCCGCGACCGTGTGTGGATTAATCGGAAGATAATGGATGAATGAATGAACATATAAACCCTTACTAAAATAAACCGAAGCTGAAGTCCACAGATTCCAACCCAACATCATGTCAACCAATCACCAAAGCCATTCAAATCCCAGCGAGGAAACAAGCTATCCGTTTAAAAGCACATTTCCTAACTTCCCCCAGATTGACCATGGCATTAATGACACCAAACTCCCAATCATTGCCCATTTCCAGGGGGTGGGGGGTTATTCTGGTGTCATGGCATTGTGTTATGTGGAGAGGCAGCAAGAATAAGGTCTAAATAAATAAAGAATAGCGTTCTAATAAGCATATAAATTCATATTTTATGAACAATGTTAGAGCAGCACGGTGGGTAGCACTGCTGACTCCCATGGTTGAGTGACCTGGGTCTTCTCCGTGTCTGCGTGGGTTTACTCCGGGTACTCCAGTTTTTGTTTCCGGCTGTTTTTAGCTCTCTATAATATACAAACAATACAATATACACACCAAACTAAATGTAGAGCATGCACAAATTTCAAAGCTCTGCAACATTTTACAAATATACATACAATGCAAAATAGCAGAAGATAAATAGTGAGTAAAATGCAATAGCATCATGGTGATATTAAACAGCAAAATACAACATAAACTCACAAGATTCTGAAACATCGCCTGTGATGATATTTTGGGATTGATCCAGATTCAGACTAACCACCACACCCAAACTGTTAAGCGATTATTGCTAAATGATCCCATAATCCTAATTTCCCATAATATAACACCAACCTTTTTTATTCGAGACAGAAGTCAGTTTGGTAAGTGTCCTCTATTTGTATCATTATTTAGTTTTGCTGTGACACAGCAGCATTTGTGCTCAGGTCAAGTGTAATTTCATGCTAGGTCAATCTCTATTCAATTCAGAAATGCTTTGAATTGCTTGATTAAGTACCTTGATGTTGGTAAGGAGGTTGTTATGCAAGATCGACATCATCAACAAAAGACGCGTAATAGAAGCACAATGGGGAAAATGAGTCCATCGACTTATTACAGAGAAGACACAGTTTAGAGTGTCTGAAGCTCAGATGCTAATTAGTACTTCGGTTTAAGTCGGGATACGAATGGTGACTTGGGAGGCTACAGTTAAACAAAAATGAGTTCCCAAAAGTTCAACTTCCAAAGTTGAAAGTCTTAAGAACACTCTTCAGGCTGATTTGGGTGTCACACACATACACACACACACACACACACACAGTTCATAAGATTTATATAACGGCATCTTAGGCCACAACATTTTAGGAAAATGTAATATTGGATTTATGGAATTTCATTAACACAGCTATAATTGATAATACCATGAAAATAAAGTTGCAATATTTCAACTGTAAGGGAGTTCAGATACGAGAAAGGCAATTTATTTTAAGTTCTGATTTGACAACAAAGCCAATAAAGTAAAGCCGTTTACTGTGATTTCATGCAAAATAAAAACAAGAAAAAAACATTTACAATAAGTTAAAGGACAAAACTGTGAAAACTCACACTGTAAAAATGAAGTTGTGGTATTTAAAAACAGGTAGTAAATTCTAAAATTACGAGAACAACCACGTGACTTTACATAATACTGCATAAAAATAATGTCTTTCTATTTTGGGATCAAAGTCATTAGTTTTGATATTATGAAAACAAAGTTAACTCGGAAATAAAGTTGCATGAAGTGGCATAAATTGTAAAAAGTTCTGCAAGATGAAGGTTACTGCTGTTTACTGCTATTACCTTGTTGGTATTATGAAATGTACAATATGAAATAATAATATGAAATGTCATGAAATAACAAAGTGATATTTTTAAAACTGAACTTAAGAAGAATCCTTTTTCATTCGTTATGATAGTAATAAAAACAAAGCCGTAACATTTGAGGAACAAACGCCATTTGTCTGAATAATGTGAAAATACAATTTTACATGCTTGTATTTCTGGTATTAATATGTAATATTTAGAGAATTACATTTTAACAGTATAAGAACAAGGGGGCAAATGTAATAGTACAATAATACAATAAAGTATCGCATATTAGTGAATATATTACCCTGATAGTAAAAATAAGCATGCAATGGCATTCTCAAAACTCTTTTGTTATTTATTCATTTATTTTTAAACAAAATCCTCATTTTCACAGGTTCTTCACAGGTCCTGCCAGGTGATTCACCGATACACCTTCTGCAGGTAAGAGTGGCCGAGGATCATCTCTCTAATGCTGCAACACTGCTCCCATTTGCTGATTGAGAAACTGCAGTTCTGATGTGCCAAACGTAGTGATTTCTAGATGCTGATTGACCTAAGAACTGGACGTGGGAAAAGCAAAGAAATGAAAAGTAGATATGTTCACAAGTTTTATCTTTATTGCTTAAAAATACAGGATCATATCCCCCTCCCCCGGCCTTCTGTTGACTTAAGGTTGCCATGCCACCAAAACCTGCTAAATCAGAATCTTCTTTCCAGTCTAATTCAGTGAAAGTTTTTCCTTCTGTTGCCCCAGGACTGGAGATTTGGGTCTGCTCGGTCGTGAAAAGTGCTGTATAACTAAATGTAACTTTTTTCGACTGTACCACAAATCAGAAAGGGTTAAATTATGAATAACAGGGAGCATCTGACTTTACACTTGATTTATCTCAGCTGGTTTGTGTGCATTTGTATGAGCTGTCAGTGCAGATGTTCATTTTCAGCTTTCTCAGTGCATTCAATAGGGAGGTCCTGAAATAGATTCTGCCTGAGAAAGTGTTGATGAACCTTTGAAGCTGGAAGCCAGTTGTGGTCTGAACAGTCCAATGGGAAAGGCTTGGCTGAAACGACTGAAAAACTCAAGACAGTCTGGTAAACATATGGAAACAGGTCTGTATAGACCTTTTTTTAAACTTATGGATACCATTTATGAAGAATTTCTAATTGTTTGGTCACACATTTAAATAGATGTAACAATGAAACAGAAGTTAAGAATTGTAATTAGGAATCCCAGCAGCAGCAACAGACGTTTGGTAACAGAACAATTTTTCTTTTTGCACAACAAACTGAAAGAGGTGGGAATCAAACTAGAGTGCTTAGCTGGCAGAGCACAGGTTCCCAAAGCTGAACTTCACTGGTTTGACGCCGGTTGGTTGGTTCTCTCAGTCTCCGATGTGTCTCGGACTGGGAGCTGGGTCCCAGACCAGGAGTGTCATTGTCCCTGAGACATAGCCATTACTTCATATGGAAGGTACCACCAGGACTCTAAGTGGAATCAGTGGGAGGTTCTCATTATCAAATATACGAAGTTCTGACCTCCATAAATAAATAAATAATAAATATTAATATTAAGCACATTAAATAAAGGAACAACATTACGCCCGGCGGTGTAGCCACAAAGGATACAATAGGGGACCCAGTTCACAGTTCTTATGTAAGCAAAATAAAATCAAATAAACCAAGTACGTGAGGTTTGGACCTGCAACCTTGGTACTGTGGACTTGGCAAGTTGACTTTTTACACCTACATAAAACCTAACCCAATTTTATATTGTATGAAGTCTGTCAGTGCACAGAATTCTGACTTCCCTGGGAAGAGTTTTATCGACATTAACAACGCGTGGAGCGAACTGATCAGTGTAGGTTTGAACTAGAAACCTTCCCAATCCGAACCTCTGATTTCAGGACATTGCATTCTGAACTTTTTTCATATCAGAAATTCATATCAGAAAATTCAAATGCAGGTTGAATAAATAATAAATATAATAAATAAAATATATAAGGTCAAAAATGTCGGAGCAAAATTTTTGTAAGCTCTGAATTGATCAGCTGATTGCATAGTGGAACTACATTCTTAATATTGTCTTAGAATTTTATTCAGACATAACAGCAGTGTTAGCATGGCAGTTCTACATCCGGATTGTGTACCCTCCTCCGGCATTACTGTTGCAAAATGCATTCTGGGAAATTTGAATGTCCAAGTCTGCATCCTTGATGAAAAGGGAGGCGCAAGAACACATCGGGGAATTTGGAGCATATGTGGCTAGATGCAGACTTGGAAATGAAACTGTAATTGGGCTATGACTGATGATGGTTCACAAGCACAAAAACCCAGGTACAGACAAGCATTGTTGGGGTTAACGCTGTACAAAGTAACGCGTTACAGTAATCCGAATACTTTTTTCTGTAACGCAGTAAAGTATTACCCTTAAATATTTTGTAATCCCATTGCAATTGCTAACTTGATGAAAACTTACGCTACCTGCATTACTCACGTTTTTCTATTAAATACATTATTTTTTTAAAAGCATAAGCAGTCTTCTGTGTAATTTATGCATGTACTAATAACTTCCTGACACAGTTGGTCACATGACTGACTGTGACTCGTGCACAGTGTTGCCACCTTGGCGACTTTTCAGACCCCTATAGCGACTTTCTTTTAAAAAAGCCACTTTTTCTGGTGTTGTTGGAGACTTTTGGAGACTCGGACGTGAACGTGCATATCGCTCTGCAGTTACTGTCCTGAACGACTCCTGCCCCCCCCGACCCAAAGCACTCTCTACTCTCACAGTACAGTAGAGTAACTGCAATCAGAGCAGGAGATCCAACACCAATAACAAACCAAGAATCAATACAAGAATTATACATTTGTAATTCTAAACCTGTTTAGGGTGTTTTTTACTTACTTTTTGTCTCTTCAACAATGTTATTCCTCTCTTAAACGCAAATGTGCCCTTATGCAAATTAGGCGATGACGTCATTTAGCGGCTTTCCTTACTGATGATTTGGTAACACTGAGCTAACACAGTGTAGGTACGATGGCAGAGGATGATGCTGGCTGTTTCCAGTCCAAGTGGAGATATTCTCACTATTTTGAATTTGCTGAACGCAGAGAGAAAAAACATTACTGTGAAGTGTAAGTTATGTCCAAGCCAAAAGAAACAGTTTATTGCACTATAGTGTTCTGTTGTTTAAAAATGTGTACTTGTAGAGAGAGCTTTAAGAATAGTTAAATTCATTTTATGAATGTTTAATACTGCACCTGCTGCTAAATTCGGCTCCTTAATTAACCAAAATAAAACATAAATCCTACTGCCTATATTTTTTTTGTACTTTCCAGATTTGTATGAGGGTTTAGAGTATAGAGTATAGTTTCATTCACATATATTTTAGAATGTAACTTCAAAGTAATGTAATGAGGAACGGGATTACATTTTCCAGAAAGTAATGAGCAAAGTAGTCCCATTACAATTTTATTTCAGTAATGAGTAATCAGTAATATATTACTGTTTTTGAGTAACTTCCCCAACACTGCAGACAAGTACGCATATAGAGAAACGCCCAGTGTGGACCTATGCTGGATGGAACTATACTGCTCACAAAAATTAGGGGATTTCATTTCATTATGAGATGTTTCATTTTGAAGTTTCCCCCAATTCTTGTGAGCTTCCAATCTTCCAATAAATCCACACGGGGTCGCAGGCCAGCCGGTTCCCAACCGGAAACTTTGGACGCAAGGGCAGGAGCAACCCAGGGTGCCAATCCATCGTAGGGCACACACATACTAAGGGCCACTTTAGAGACACCAGTTAGCCTAACATGCATGTCTTTGGACTGTGGGAGGAAACCGGAGTACAGGAAGTAAACCCACGCAAACACCGGGAGAGAATCTCCATCACAGAAAGGACCCCAGCCGCTCCACCCTGGGATTGAACCCAGGACCTTCTTGCTTTGAGGCAGTGGTGCCGCCCCACCGAGCCCCCTGAGCAGTATGGTTATCCCATGTAAAATGTTTCACAAGCAAGTTAATTCCAGTAAAAATACAACACACCATACCATGTGCCCAGGCCTATGCTCAAGACCAGATTGTCTTAGTTGTTTTAATACAAAGCTATACACTCCCATGTCAATAATATTTTAAATGCATTTAAGATTCCCTGCCCTACTTTAAAATCACCCACTGGTGTGAAGGTCAGCATGAGCCCGGATCTGCAGACTGTAATGAGGTGTGGTGTGTTGTGATGACACCTGCACCGCTGTCATGGCAACGTGTCATGCTCTGAGTGTCCGCTGTAATTGCTGCGCTGGGAAACGACCAGGATGGCAACCGCACACTCGCGGCTCAAGGCGGGAATAATGATTTTCTTTTTTAAATCTCAAAAATGCCAGTGTAGCCATGGCAACTGATCCGAGATTCAACACTGGCAGTGAGAGCATAAGAAGCTGTGAGACAAGGGCCTGGTAGATGTTAGACACACACACACACACACACACACACAAAGACACGCACAATTACACCCAGTGACAAAGTAACAAACTCACTAACAGGTAGTTTTATGTCTGGTGAGAATAAGAGCTTCGCGGCTGTTCAAGCTGAATTACTGTTGACACACGTGAACACGCACACACACCCATGATTTGTTATGAGTCATCGACGTCTTTTTTGGTAGGACTGATAACAGCCAGTTTGTTACAATGTTGATGCAATTTCTGGCTCTTGAAAGCAATGTGACTGGATGGAGGAGTGTGTGCGACTAAGAGTATAGATTGTGTGAGTAGTATGTGTGAGTAATAGAGTGTATAGTGCACTACATACAGCAGTTGTGTTCTCAGTAGTACAGTACTGTGCAAAAGTTTTAGGCCACCATTCGATTAGTTGTTTTAGCACTGCCACAGTGGCCATGTGTAACCTATTGGAATACGTTTACAGTCCATTGTTTTTTTTACATTTCAATTCAATGTCATAATCCTCTTTTCCACTGATCTTCATTCCAGTCGTTGTGAGCTTTAGAATATATTTGCCATTTTGCCCTGTTCCCCTTCTAAAAAACCTGCTTTCTAGCCGCTACCCTTCCAAAAAGACAATTCCTGAATCCTAATTCCTTAGTCCGTAGAAGGGTCCAGTTGGCATCCCAACGAAGCATCCAGATACTGCCGTGTAAGGACAGAACACGGTCCATATTTACCCCTGTAGCCTATAGAAGCAGATTCTTTCTTATTTTTTTGTTAGTATTATTAATACTACTTTACATCACTGCTAAACGAATGACATCTAATCTAACAGAGGCCTAAGATTTTTGCACACTATTTTATGTTGAGGAAATATTATAAATAGTGCATTACATACAGTATTTACTACAATGTTATACAGTAGACTATGTTGTAAACAGATATAGGCAATTGTGTTACAAAAATGTTTTAAAAAAAAATGCTAAGGCTTTTTACATCTACCTGCACGCTCCGTGTGTGTGACATCATCAAAAGTAGTTTGGGTTTTATCATGAATTTCCTCCCATTATCCAATAGGAAACAATGGAAATTGGCTCCCGTTGATCGAATATTCACTATCCGACATCTACTGAAAAAGATTCTGATCGTGTGTAAAAGTCATAACATAACAACCGCCTGCTTAATATCGTGTAGATCCCCCTGGTGCCAACAAAACACCGACCCATCACCCGCCAAAGGCCTTAACAGATAGTCCTGTACGTTTTGAGTTGGAAAATCCATGGATTACATTCATTTCTCCACCATGTGCAGCAGATGCTCGATTGGATTGAGATCTGAGAGATTTGGAGGTCAGGGCAACACCTTGAACTCTCTGTCATGTTCTTCGAACCCGTTGAAACACCATTTGCTGTGTGCTAGGGCACATTCTTCTACCGAAAGAGGCCACAGCTAATAGTGAATACCGTCTCCATGAACGGGTGCATACATGTCAAAGTAACATCCACGTGAATGTCAGGACCTAAGGTACCCGAGCAGACCATTGTCAGTGGCGTTCATTTTACCTATCAATAGCTGGAATGCTACGGCTGATCAGAGCAGAGCTAAAATACTCAGAAATAATATATTGTAGTCTCTCATTGTTCATTATCTTAATTGTTCTCATATTTTCCATAAAGCACTTACTAAATAGATGGAGGAAGCTTGAGAGTTTGTTTTGGCCATTGATCTTTGTTTCTCATGGGAGTTATAAATAAAGGCAAATTGAGTTGGCAGACACTGGTCAATTTAGATTTAATTTAGATCTGCTTCAGACCCATCGCTACGTCTTTCGTCTGTAGCTGATAATAAGCCAAAACAACAAAGCAGGAAAAAATTATTTTGAGTATAAACAACACAATATGACACAAATTGTAATAGCTTTGTGTTTAGCAGAATAAAGAAATAAGAAAAGCTAAAATGACCGATCCTGACACCCTTTTTTATTTTTAATGCCATGTTGATCCATCCATCCTTTATCTTCCGCTTAATCCACACAGGGTCGCGGGCCAGCCGGTGCCCCCTCCCGCAACTGTGGCCGCAAGGGCAGGGACAATCCATTGTAGGGCTCACACACAGAGTCACGGAAACAGTCACACACTTTTTAGAGACACCAATTAACCTAACACGCATGTCTTTGGACTGTGGGTGGAAACTGGAGTACCCTGAGTAAACCCATGAAGACATGGGGAGGTCATGCAGACTCCAAACAGAAAGGACCCTGGCCGCTCCACCCTGGGGTTGAAACCCAAGAACGTCTTGCTGTGAGGCAACGGTGCTACCCCTCCCCTCCCCTCCCCTCCCCTTCCCCCGAGTCATCATGCTACCTATGCCATGTTTAGCAAATCTTTAAAATGAATCACCCAAAACATAAAACATGAGATTCATATGCAAGCTCAACTTTTTCTGGTTAACTGAACACACACACACACACACACACACACACACACTGCTGTGCAAAAGTCTTAGGCCACTATTACGTTTGCTGTTTTAGCAATGGGATAATCAGCAAATGTAATATACTGTTGATGACGCAAAAATGGACTTTAGTTCAGTATAATAACAAAAGCTCCATTAAGCAAACAGTCCATACTGTCGTTGTTTGCTTTCCCTCTCCTACGGCACGTCTGTACATCAAAACTCATCAGATAAAGTACGAGCGCGTATATGTGCGACCCTGAAGAACACGCTCGGTCTCGCTGTCCTCGGGTTTCATATCCTGTCAAGTGCTTTCTTCACTTCCCCCAAGTCCTTTCCATCTTGTTCATCTATCCCAATCTTTCATTTTATTTGTGTACCTCAGAACTGTCACTTCCACCCTGTCCTTTCACTCCACCTTGACATCAAGTTTGATTCCATCTGTACACGCCCCACCTCCGCTACACACTCCACACATGCTAACACCCTACACTCACAGGGTAGGAGATATGAGTCGAGGAAAGAAGATTTCCTGGGGATTTCGTGTGTCTGTAGAAATAACTAACGCTTCAAGGAACTCATCCTGCTTCACCTTTTCCTTTATCTCGCTTTCTGGTGTTGAGAGACATCGTGAAGTGAAGCTAAACTGCCTGCTTCAGAGAGATGACCTTATCCGCAGGGCCCCAGCATTAGCAAGCTCCTTCTCTGGGGGCAAGACAGATGTCTACACTGCTTTTCTGTAGTCTGAGGTCTCTTTTGCTGAGGAACATGCTGAGGAATATTTGAAAACCCCATCCATGTAGACTGCCTGCACTAATATATGATGTTTCACCGCTTGCTTACATTTGAACTGTTTTCTGGCCAACTTTTATAATACTAACGATAAATTCCAAACTGTAATTAACCCATGTCACTTCATCACCATCTGGTTACAGCCTTCTCCATACCCTGTTCCTATTTGTATAGGTTTCAGTCATTAGTCATTCATCTTATAAACATTTAAAGGGATAGGTTCTAAAATAGAAGGTGCTGGAACTGAATGTTATTGGTACAGTACCTGAAGATCTTCCCTTATTTATACACCATGTTCATACGTATGTGGACTGAAATTAGGTAAGGTTTAAATGAAGATCATAATATATTAAGATCAGTGCAGCACTGGGGCTCGGTGGGTCTGCATGTGCTCCCCGTGTCTGCGTGGGTTTACTCCAGGTACTCCCGTTTCCTTCCACAGTCCAAAGACATGCGTGTTAGGTTAACTTGTGTCTCTAAAGTGGATTGTGTGTGTTTGTGCGTCCTACGATGGATAAGAGACGCTGACACTCTGAGAATCTCTTTTTATACCCAATCATGTTGTCAATTGACCTAATTAGTGTTAATTGCTCTTCCAGCTGTTCGTTATATGCTCAATTTCCTTTTTCCAGCCGGTGTTACTACTTGTCCCAACAATTTTGGGATTTGTTGACACTGTGAAATTTGGAAGCAACATATTTTTCCTTTAAAATGCTACATTTACTCAGATTAAACTTTTGATCGGTCATCTATGTTCTATTACGAATAAAATGTTGACATTTGCCATCTCCACAGCTGAGCTGATGACTCTAATCTTTACATTCTGCACCTGCACTATAAGTGTACTTTAATCATTCATTCTGCAATACAACCATATGTAGCACGCATCGTTTTTTTTTTTTTTGCACAATGTATATATACATATATTTGCACATCTTACACATCTTCTACATTTTAATACTTTCGCTATTTAATTTCTTTTGGTAATTCAGATTTTTACTCTGCTATATGTATAGTATGTATCTTATAATTCTAACATCCAGGGTGGACAGCAAAGTAAGAATTTCATTGGACAGGGAAACCTGTTTCCTACTGTCCATATGGCAATAAAGCTTTGAATCTTTGAGTCTTTGCATACGGTTTTTATTCATAATTTGTGTCCCAACTTTTTTGGAATCGGCTTTGTATGAGCGGAGAACTGAAACACTGACTTCAACCATGTATCAAAAGGACAGAAAAGAGCCTTCTGACACCTAATGCACTTTTACTTAGATTTCCACTGTGTCAGGATTTAACTTACTCAGACAGAATGAGAATATGTAATAAATGTCAGTGAGCTTTTAGGCCGCCGGTGACAGGGGTATATCACCCCCTTTAACGTGCAGCAGAATTTAATGAGAATAAGAGTTCCTGGCAGTGCTAAAACCTGCAGCTAGTCATTAGAGCGAATAGATGGAGATCCGCTCTCTTACTCGTCTGTGTTTTATTCTCGTTATTCAATCAGCTGTGTTTTGCCGTGACTCTTAAACACTGGCATATTTCTGCATAACATTTCTGTCAGAATCTTTGTCTCATAGCCCAATATTGTGATTATCCGGGTGCGGCAAATTAATGAACCCAGCGTCTACGGTGCTGACAGCTAACTAATGACACAGTACCTGGCAGAAAGGGTGTAATTATTATCCTCTATACCGCACACCACACACACACACACATTGTGGGGACTACAACTATACCTCAATTTAATTTACTCCAGGAATCTAAAGACATCAGTCGGCTTTTTTTTTGGGCGGAAATCAATTTACCTTATGAGAACTAGTAAACGTGTCCCCGCAAGGTGAAGTTTGTATTTCTATCTCTGTGGGGACATTGGGTCCTTACAATGATATATAAACTTGATGAAGCAGAAAATGATGTTTGTTTGGATTCCGGTTGATTGCAGGATGGACTGTAATCAGGCAGAGTGACTCACAAGGGCACAAGTTGCTGCTGGAAGAAAAACATGGCACATAATGATGCAGGGTGATCTGATGCCATTTATTTATATGATCTTAATTAATGTGACCCAGGTTCAGGTTCTGATGGGGCCTTCTGACCGAGCTTGCCCTCAAACACATATACTAGCGGCTGTGCCTGAGGGAATTTAGACCAGTCAGGGTATAATGCAAAAGCGACCACTATATATTTATATTTTCAGCATTTAGCAGACGCACTTATCGGTTATGCATTGGCAACATGCTAGCTTAACCAGCGGGTGCCTTCTGACCGGGTCACACGGGTACGATTGGGATAAGGGATGGAACTCTGCACAGGGCAATTATCGATCCATCATAGAGCGCACACACACATTCATACACACACTAGGGTAACTTTAGAATCATCATTTAATCTAAAGCATGTTTTCGGACTGGGGGAGGAAACCAGAGTACCCCGAGTAAATCTACACAGACACGACCAGGATCCAGACCATTCCACCTGGGATCAAAGCCATGATCTCCTTACTGTGAGTGCTAGCCACCATGCCACCCAAACTTTTAAAGGTTTCTTCCCAAATTTAGAGATTAGACCACAATCTAGGAAGGGTTAATTCATCCCTGAAAAAACTGTTATTGAACCCAGTGCCTTTGCTCATTGTTAATCTAATCCCTGTTCAGTTTGCAGCACTTCAGGGTTCCAGGAAGAAGATCAAATTCATAAACAGACGTGATCTTACTGAAGAACGTTAAAGCCAGGAGCATTTTGTATCAGATATGGGACGCATTTGGAACGTGCTGACCTCATTCTTCGGTCTTTTCATGAGCTGTTCATGATTTCGTAATCCCATCGTGAAATAGGCTTGTGCTTGATCAAATGTCTGATTTGATCCTGTGATTTTGCAATCTGTGCAATTACATCCGTTCGGTTAAAGCTGAAATTCTTTGAAATAACATTTGGAGTGACAAAAAGACAAACACAAATCTTGCGGAATTAGTTTCTCACTGATTGGTGGACAGAAGCTTCAACCAGCCACTACAAAACATTTGGGGTATCACCTTGGTTGGGCCACCTCTTTGGTCCCACATCGGCTTAACAGATTTACAGATCCAGTATGTGCTTCATCCTGATCAATGTTGACCAAAGTGAAACCAACTCCAGCCCGTCTACATCATCACCTACACCTGTGGAACATTTAGTGAAGCCAATACAGCTCAGCAAATATATGGAGAACATACCAAATTGGGCAAACAGTAGGTGGGAATCTAATCTTGGTGTACTGGACGGATCAATATCAAAGGACTAGACAACACGCAGAAGCAAAAAAAAAAGTTATTTGTGATAACAAACAATACATAAGATACGGTCCATACAATTTACAATGCATTTAAATGTCTTGTGGTTAAAACCGTATTTGAAATGTTAATTAAGTGGCATTTGTACCAAATAAAAAAAAGTCGACCTGATGGCCATCAAATGTGTGAGTAACAATTATTTGATCATGGCAGCAGTGCTAATGTTAATTATCCAGCCAGGGTTTTAAAAGCTGTGAACAAAGGCTGTCATGTCATGCAGGTGCAAATGCCATCATTTTTATATTCTTGTATTATGAATTAATTACTCTGAACCCGTAATGGCTGAGAGGTTTTGTCCCAACAATACTGAGCCATATGCATTAGTTCACACTGGTCTTTGCATGGTGTCACTGTTTGCTTTTTGTTCATTATAAGGAACGCTGTTGCCACTGACAGGTGAGAAATTAAGAGCTGACTGGGACTAAATTGTTTCCCTTCCCTTCTCCATCCCTTCAGCACCCATCATGGACACTTGAAACCCAAACACAATGTCCACACCATGGTTATATGGCCCAAAACTAACCCGTCCCCTCTCAACCCTCAACACCATCCACCAATGACTGTTGGCACCTCGAAGTCATTCCATTTCCAAAACCATTTCCTTTTCCTTTACATTTCCAGCGTTTAGCAGACGCCCTTATCCAGAGCGACTAATTAATACAGTCTTACAATCCAAGCAATTGTGGGGGTCTTGCTCAAGGACCCAACTGTGGCAGCTTGGCAGAGATGGGATTTGAACCCTGGATTTGAACTCTTGGTCCAGAGTCCAGTACCTTAACCGCTAAGCTACGACAGTCCCTTGGTTGCTACAGCACATTTCATGAACGTTGCCTCCACAAGACCATCCCCTTTTCCCATATGTCCCATCACCATTGCACATGATTCAACTCCTAAAACCCGTACTTAATCTTTGTCTACAGTTATTATCTGTGTGAGATTTGCCGTTTTCTCTTTAGAACCATTATGGGATCCTCCACACACTCGCCATCACATTGAACCTACAAGCGAATGACTGAGTGAGTGAGTGAGCTGCTCACCTGTGATGGACTGACCCAGGGTGTGTTCCTGCCATGATCCCAGTGTTCCCTAGAGAACAAATTTACTCGAGAAATATCTCTATTTCAGTCGATACGTGTCACTGTTCACAAAAAGAGCTCGCATCTATTTATTAACGTGTTCTAGAACTATTAGAACAACAGATTATATCGACTGATTTATCAGCAGTCCGTTTATTTGCGAGCATTTTATTATGGTCTGTTTGTTAGATGAATCCAGCACGCTAAATTGTGTGTCCTTGTTACCTCACGGGCAACGCTTGATTATCTGCTGTGGAAACTGAGGATGTGGGAGTTCCATGAAGGAAATGCTATATTTAATTGGATACGTTTAATGTGCAGCCTTTGGATGAGGAGAAAAAGTCATGCCTTCTTCAGTTAAGCTTCTTGAAATCAAAAACCCTTTCCAAACCATTCACTTCTTTTAAGAGAAGACCCTGTGCTCCCTGGTAAAGTTTAGGAAGGCGCAAAGATTTCAGTTCTGTAATCTACCTGGTAATTGGTTGGCCGAACCATCTGGTAGTTTTCACTTTGTCACTGAAATCAAATGATCTGTGACCTGAATGACTGTAGAAATCGTTCCTCAGAGAATGTGTCCTCTCTGTGTTAATGAGAAGAGGATTCTTACTCTTAAACAAACTGTAACACACTGTCTGAGCCTGAGCGGACAACCAGAGAGACCACAGAGGCTGAATTTGGCAATCCACACTTTATTTAATGCTGAGCAGTTCTAGGTTAATGTTGTTCGTGGACCTTAATGATGCATTCATATTGGCAACCAGTTGTTGGAAATGGCAGTCGTTCAGTGATGGCCCCAAACTGAAGCCAAGACTGTTCATCTACTGCTTCTCTCCTGGACCTGTTCATGTCCTGACCTGTTCCTGACCTGTCCACGAATCATACGGACAATGCCTGTTCCAACTGGGTTCTCTTGTCCTCGCTCTCTCAACCGATCTTCCCTGACCTTAGTTTTGTCAAATAAACATTATTTATTAGAACCTTGTTTAATTTCTAGCCCATGTCTGCTTCTTTGTGAGTCAATCTAAGGTTCTAGACTTCAGAGTCCACAGTGTATTTATGGACACCTGAGGTAGACCAGTGCCCTGTCCATGGCCCCTGTGATTTCCAGCTTAGGCTCCAGAACTTCAACTTCACCCTCAACCCTGAATAGGATAAGTAGGGGTAAAATATGTTTCGGTTTGCCTATTATATTTGGCTATGTGGAGTTTAGAATGTCTTCCCCATCTCGCTAACATACCTGCTTGGATACTGCTTTCAGAGTATCTGGAACAGGCTGTGAATCTGATCCGGTTAAAGCTGTTAATGAAGATTGGGACTACTGTGGCTGTGTGGTTAATGATTTAGACTATGGAAAACATGGTCCAAGGTTAAAATCTAACCTTTGCCATGCAAATTTGAACAAGTGTCTCCGGCTGCTGAATGACTAAATGTAGATCAGGGTAGTCGTGGCCTCCTACAGTGGCAACAGTATAGTGAAGCTGTTTTATATTTGTCTGAGTTCATAACGTGATTTAACATTTAAAACCTGCACAAAGAGCAGGGCCAAGCGGTTTATTAGTCAGCACTTTCTGAATGGTACACTGTGTGCTTTCATGAACACATTGCACACAAAAATAAGGGGGTATTTTATTGGGGATATTTCATTTTGAAATAACCCATTATTCTTGTGAGCAGAATAGGAAACTCTTGAGTTTTATAGTAAAAAAAAAATAAACAAGGTTTGTCCATCTGGTGCAGCAAGGCTAAAACAGACTGTGTACTGAAGAAATGTTCCCGCAGGTGGAGCAGGCATGCGGTATTGAAATAAATCGAAAACATTACATTTCCTCTTTGCCGTCAGGTGAATGCTGCTAAAACAGAGGTGTGGAACCTGAACTCCTAACCCTCTAGTTATTAACACAGCTTACAAACAGCAATTTACAAGCTCCTACTTTTCATGGACTAAAGCACTGAAGATCCAAGAAGTCTTTTAATTGTTATGATTTTTCTTCTCTTTCCACTGAATGCAATAGGGAGCAGAAACTACATGCTGCAGATACCAAAGTTGGCAGACAGGAGCCATATCATCACTTCTACTGAGGCAAGTAAGGACACAGGCATCAACCTAAATGTTGGCACTTTAATGCAGGTTTTTACGCCTTGGGACATCTTCTATGAGTCAAATTTCTCCTTTGATTCTTTTCCTCAAGTTCGTTCGCTTAGATTCGGAACGAATTGAAATAATATACATGCTTAGTTGCCATTCCTCCCGCTTACATTATCTAATCAGGGCTACATTTGCGGCAATCATATTCAGACCGTGCCAGACAAAGCTTTTTTTTAATCATTTTTTGATGTTCATAAAGGTTACCAGTTAGGCTCTAATTGGAAGGGAGACCATATTGCTCAAATGCTTTGATGTGTTGATGATAAAGTTTGAAGGCACATTTGGGAATACAGACAAGTGTGTTATTTTATCACATGATATAAATATACACACAGTGCTCACAAAAACGGACAATCACCATGTGGTGATACAATGCTTATTTTATTTTAATATTATGATCACATCTACAGTATTAAATAGGAACAAGCCATATAGTTCGACCTGCAATACTGAATTCCCTTTAATAACTCGTCACTGTTAGTGATTATTTAAACATTGAATGTGATTGTCGTGAGTTTTCTTTTGTCTTGTATGAGAAATAAACAGTGAACAGCGAGCTGAAAGCAATGTCACGTGGCACTGTGGAAGAATTCAATTTAAAAAAAAAGTCAGGAAGTGGGCTGTTTTCAATTAACACTCAGACCTGTAATGAGCATTAGAGCAGGTTAGCATGAACAAACAGCCTGAATAATGTGATTACACCCACATCAGATGGTGTCGCAAAAGAGAGACAAAGAGAGAGCAACAGAGAGAGAGCGAGAGAGAGAGCGAGAGAGAGAGCGAGAGAGAGGGGGAGAGAGAGAGAGAGGGGGAGAGAGAGAGAGAGAGAGAGAGAGAGAGAGAGAGAG
>JAYJMA010114172.1:0-18084 GCA_036873895.1 Parotocinclus cabessadecuia
CAGACTGAAACGCTAATACAAGGACGGATGGGCCCATGCTTTCATGTTGTTTATGCCAGATGCTGACCGTACTATTTAAATTTCGGAGCAGGAGCTAGTGGCAATGTTTTCCAGTCTTCAATTGCTTGTTGTTTGCTGAGCCTGTGTGAATTTAACCTCAGTTGCTTGTTTTTATCTGCCAGAAGTGGTACCTGGCATGGTCTACTATAGTCCATCTGCTTCAACATTCAATGTGTTGTGCATTCAGAGATGCTCTTCTACGTCCCTTGGTTGCAACGAGTGGTTATTTCACAGACTGTTGCCTTTCTATTACCTTGAACCAGTCTTGCCATTGTTCTCTGACCTCTAGCATCAAAAAGGTATTTTCACCCAGAGAGCTGCCCTCACTGGATATGTTCCGTTTCTGACACCATTCTCCTTAAATGTGAGACATGGTCGTGTGTGAAAATCGATTAGTGTCTTAAATACTCAGACCAGCCCATCTAGCACCAACAACCATGTTACGTCCAGTCACTCAAATCGCCTTTCCTCTCCATTTTGATGCTCAGTTTAAACATCAGCAGGGTGAGTTCACCATTACAGTTGAATAGGTGTACCTAATGAAGTGGCTGCTGAGTGTATCCTGATCTAGACATGCAACCCATGCCTCAGCATGTTCCAGACGCAAGCAAACAAAAAGCATATTGTGTACATTCCCAGTATCAATAAACAAAAAATGCTCCTTTGTAGCCAGTTTCTCACAATCCCATGTCTAAGCAAGCAAAGCTGTACTAACAGGAGGTGCACTGATACTGGTCTTATTAGTGCAGTGACAAGTCTGGTTTTTGTTTCATACAGCTTTTAATGTGTTGCCTGATTTTGTTTTATTGATTGTAATACTACATTTCTATTCCATTGCTGATTTAGCGCTTACTTCATTTTTCTTGCTGTATTTTTGTCCTGTTTTTTTTTTGCTTTATTTATTTATTTTTCCCTTTCCATCTTTGCTTGTTAATTATTTTAATTTGTTTCTTTGTAGCTTCCTTATATCTATGGCTTTGACTTTTTTGTTTCTTATTTCCTTCTGTGGGGGCAGCGCGGGGGCTCGGTGGGTAGCACCACTGCCTCACAGCAAGAGGGTTGTGGGTTTAATCCCAGGGTGGAGCGGTCTAGGTCCTTTCGGTACTCTGGTTCCTCTCATAGTCCAAAGACATGTTATGTTAATTTAATGCCTCTAAAAGTGGCCCTTAGTGTGTGGCCCTGTGTGTCCCTGAGTGTCCCTGTGTGTACGCCCTATGCCTACGCTGGATCTGTGCCCCATCTAGGGTTGTTCCTGCCCTTGCACCCAGAGTTGACGGGTGGGCATCGATGTGGATTGAGCAGAAGATAATAAATGCATTTCCTTTTGTCATTTTCATGTTGGTTTAGACTCTCGACATACAGAAGTAGGGAATATTATTCTTGACGTTTGCTAGTGTCACTAGTGGACCTGTGGAGTCGTATTGACAAAGAAAGAAGAAGGCCTGACAGCATGTACAAGACGTGACCAGTGCATGACTGGTGGAAAAGCTGAAGAAAAAGTGTGCAGGTAGAATAATTGAGGAGAGGCAGTGAAAAACGGGGGCTGATGACTCACCTCCATGTCTCGCTCATGTCGAGTCACGGTAAGCATGTGTGGGTATCCGCAAGGCCACCCAGTCACTGCCCACACAAATCTCATATATGGCAACAGGTGAATAGAAGGTGCATTAGATTTCCAGAGCGAAAATGCTAAGAATGAACTGTGGAGGATGGCTGTGATGTCATTATGGAACAGAATGGAATACATTAATTGTCAGTGCAACAGAACTGAAGTTTACACTTCCTTGTTGGATGCTGCTGCTTGTGTAGAAAATACAAGAGACATTAAAAAGGATTTGCTCATAAACTACAAAAATGCCGTTTAAAAAAACAATTACTAAAAGCTAGTTATTTTACGACTTGTATTCTCAGTGAGTTTATTATTAGCAGCAATGTCTTAAAAAAATATAAAAAAATCGTATAGCAGCAGTAATTCGTTTAGGTCCACATTAACGGTTATGAGGAGCCATTAAGGCACTGATTCCTCATTCTAGATGCCCATGCATATATACGATACTGTGCAAAATCTTAGGCCATCGTTAGATTGGTTATACCATTGATTTCTCAGTGGTACAATGACCATAAAGAAACATTTCTCACTCTCTTGATTAGAATACAGTCAGAAAATACAGGAATTTGTGGAAAAAGGAGAATGAAAGCTTCTATAGGCTGCAGTAGACAGTATTTAGTGTGTGCAGCTTCATCAGGATCAAGTCAGCCTGCTTGGTCAGGAATGGTATTTTTGGAAGTGTAGCAGCCAAGGAATCACTATTTTCAGAAGGAACAGGACTCCAAGATGTACTAAACCTCAGAAAGATTGGACTGAAGAGAGTATTACAGAGTGATGAATTCAAGTTTGAATGTTTTTTGACAATATGGTCGGTCATTATGGTATTTCTAAAACAACAATGGTAGCCCAAGATTTTGCACAGTACGGTATGTGTCATGTAAGGAGAGTGTGAAGAGTAAAAGAGATTTTAGAGGTTTAGAAATGTTTTATAATGATAGGTGTTACAGCAACTAGACAATAGTCTTTCAGGTTGTTCATGCTTGATATCTTTGGTACTGGGAGTGTGATAGCTGACTGCAAGCACTCGAGGGCCGTCAACAGAGACGGTGACAGTTTGAATGTTCATTTGAATACCACAGCTAGCTGTTCGGCAACATTTTTAGCACCCTTCCTGGTATGCTGTCAGGGCCTTCAGGTTTGCATAACCTAACTGTGCAGTGTGTGTCATACATAACTGGGGCTAATTTTGGGAACCTGTTTATCTTATTTGGTCGGAATTTTTGTCTTTTGTGCTGACACTGCTATTAAAGTGAAGGCGAAGGTGCTGAATGTTCTGTATGCTGGATGAGAGATCTGTATGCTGGTACCTTAGTTAAGCTGCTGTGTTCAGATGTGCCACTCTCTTTGATCAAGTGATCATGAATCATAATCATCATAATTCTGTCTGAAATCATTTATAATCTATCTAAAGCATAAAGCTGTCCATTTAAACTGCTCACAAAAATTAGGATGTGATCATGCATTAAGGGATATTCATTTTGAAATATCCCCAAATTTTTGTGAGCAGTATATTAATCTATTCCGTCGTTCAAAATGATCATCTCCTCATTCACCCAGCTCTGCTATTCCAGCAGTCTGTCATCCACCCATTGTTTATTCTTGATCTGTTCTCCATCCATGTATCCTGTGCCCATTTGACTCTACCCACTCGCCATTAAAACCGTAACCAAATCAGAAAAAATTGCACAGTGTGGAAAAGGCATACGAAAATTAAGTACACGGTGGATTAAATCAAACAATGACTTGTATATCATTGCAGATAATATGAACCCACGATATTTTGTCTCATCTACCTCACATCATTTGATAATGTACTGTACGTCTAACTTCCTGCATTTCAGGCCTGAAACACAGTTGGGATGGAGCAATTTAGGGCTAGAAGTTTAAAAAAAGCAAAATTTTAAACATGTAATATTAATAGGCGATATAGGTGGTATAGAGGATCTCCAGTTTGTCAACAAAAACAATATTTCATAAAGAAAGATCCTTCTACAGTGCAGATATCATTACACTGTTCAAGGAGTCTGGAGGAATCTGTGTGTAGAGGGCAAGGGCACAAAACCCGTGCTTTCCCATACCTCAGACCAAACTGCACTGAGGATTATCATACATTAATAGCTGATTTAACCACATATGAAAGGGATACATTTGCCAAATGCTAAATATTAATATCAAAATGGGTCTGACGGCAGCATTAATGCAAAAAAGTACATTAAGATTTTAGAGCAACATGCTATCTTTAAGGTAACATATTTTGCAGGGACACCCATGTATTTTTCAACAAAATGGCGCAAAACAATTTGCTGCACACATTACAAAGGCATGGCTGCTGAAGAAGAGGATACAGGCACTGGACTGGCCTGCCTGGAGACCTGACCTGTTCCTAAAAATGTGATAATGGTAACAATGTTGCACACTTTAGGAAGTGTTTGAAGAAAGAATGAGACAAAGTTATAACTCAAATACTTCACAGCTTGCTATCTGACAAAAAGTCCTTAAAATGTCAATGATTTTGATTTTGCCGATTGATCAAACCACATCTTCTATCCAATCATCCATTTGTCATTTATCAAATAATACCTTTTATATGTGGGCTGCACCACTGCCTCACAGCAAGAAGGTCCTGGGTCCTTTCTGAGTCTGCCTGGGTTTACTCTGGGTACTCAGGTTTCTTCCCACAGTCCAAAGACATGCGTGGTAGATTACTTGATTACTCTAAATTGGCATTGTGTGTGCATATAAAACTAGTCCTGATATAACCTTGTGTGTATCTTGTGTGTCACTGAAATGGGCACTGATGCCGATGGTGACGTTAAGCAAACCAAATAAACAAACCTGTATATGCCATCTAGTAATCTATCATCCATGTATTCCAGTATTTTCCATCGATCCATTCTTTGAATATCCATTTAATATTCATTGATCATTTATCCATCCCATCAATCCATCAATGTTGGAATGCGCCATTTTTGTTTCTGTAATAATAATATCAACAGTATAGTTACTCCAAAAAGTACAAAGCATAAACATAGCTGTTTATTCCATACTAGTGATGGGGGGTTGAATTATTGTTCAAGAGGTATTACAAACACAAATTAAACAGAATGACACAAATGCATCTGGTTCATTTACAGAACCTTTATAACAGAACCTTTTCTAGAGCTTGGACTGCCGAGAACACAAAGTCCTTGAGTGTTTTTGCTGCAGAGGAACTCGGCAGCTAATATTCCTACCTTTAAATAGCTGCTTCGGAGTGAAGAAAATCCTTCGGTGCTGTGTAATAAGGCAGCTGGATAAACCTGTGTAAACAATACAAAGGTTGGCACATCCTATTAAAAGTTACCTGAAATGTTGCTTTAGCTAGCCTGAAGTAGTTAGTTCAGATAAATCTATAATTGGTAACTGCTTAATTTGTTTGTATTGTACTTTAAACACTACCACAGAGGGTTGAATAAAAATAAACAACAGTGTTAGTGTTTAGTTTTCATTGCTATAAAAATAGTCCCATGCTTATGACATTGATGAGCCAAAATATGATCACCTCTTCCACAACAATATGCAGGTAGACAAATTTAAAGGTAGGTAGAGTCAAATTCGATGAAGATTCCCAGCAGAACAGTACTAGAGCACCTACCCTTCACCCTTGTCGACTTCCCACAGTGCATCCTAGATGCCCCAGGTCATCAGTGTGATTTAAAAGTGTGCAGAGAAATAATTCCATTGCTCCAAAAACCAGCCCAGTCATATGACTATAATGGTTTGACCCTCGTCGAGTTTTTAGAAGGCTGTACACCTGTCGATTTCTCCTGCAGCCTGCTCTTTGACGTTGACAACAGATGGGTTACTTACTGTGACATAACATTAGGACCACCACCTCGTTTCTTTACTCGCTGTCCATCTGATCAGGTTCACGTACCATTATAAATGCACTGTATTTCTACAGTTAAAGACTCCACATGTCCACATTCTCTACATAGTTTGTTAGCCCTCTTATGGTCAGGACCCCTACTGGACCAGCATGGATCCGGTACTATTTGGGTGGTGGATCATTCTCAGCATGTTGTGCTGATATGAGTGGATCAGACGCAACAGATCTGCTGGTTGTTTTAAACACCTGTGTTACTGCTGAACTGAAAATATTCCACGTACCAAAAATGTACAACCCTCAGCATCCTGTGAGCACTGATGAAGGCTAGGAGGATGACAGTCACAGACTGTGCAGCAACACAAGCTGCTGTCTCTGACTTTACATCTTCAAGGTGGTGCAGTATGATAGATGTGTCTAATGGAGTGCACGGTGAAAGAGCACAGCACTTTAATACTTCAGCAGCACTGCTATGTCTGATCCACTAACATGACATGCCAGTGCTGTGAATAATCCACTGCAAAAGTAGTATCTGATCTGTTCTGGTCCAGTGGGGTCCTGACCATTAGAGAGCAGAGTAAGGAGGACTATCAAACGTTATTAAAGAAATAGATGGAATGCAGTCTGCAATTTACGAACTGCAAAGTACTGCTATATGGCAAGCGAAGCTGATCAAATGGATAATGAGTGTCCCATGAATGTCCCAGACATTGAGATGCACAGCTACAAAATGATTTTTGATATGTGAGGCTTCAAAATATTCTGGCTTATTTTGCATTATTTAGACAAAAGCTTGTGGACACCCAAATAAATTGTAGCCAAATGGGTATTAGTATGGAGTAACAACTTTGTCACAACTGCTTTTGTTTCTCTAAGAGGACCTTCCGCTAGAGTCCGGGACATGACTGTGAGGTCAGATTCTAATTTGAGACAATAAGCCCTGGCTCACTTTTGACATTCCAGTGCATTTCAAGGTGTCTGAAGGTTCTTCAAAACGCAGGGCAGTTGATGAGCTACCTTTTTGGAACCAGAAATCTATAAATGTCCTATCTATGGCGAATCCAGAATAGTTCACAAACTTTTGACTATCTAGTGTACCTACACTGCAGGCTGCATCGCGAATGTAGCTTGTCTAATCAATTGAAGCTGTCTCCAATATAAAATGTAGCTTCTTTTGAGACATTTGCCTTGTTTTTTAACAACATAAAGCAAGCAGGCATTTACACTGGTCACAAAAATGTAGGTATTTTTTCAGGATGGGATATTTTATTTTGTAGTACAGTGTTCTCTTGCCACTTTGCGGCCTCGGTGCATCGCGGGTTTTCAAAATATATTAATGTAAAAAAGTGTATCGCGGATTTTCGCTGTCTCAGGTTTTTGCGGAACGTTTACATTTTTTATAAATGTATTAAATAAATATGTATTAAATATGTATTAAAAATATGAATTCTAACAATACAGGAATGTTATGAATGATAAAATATGAGGATTTACAGTAAATAGCTGGTGTTTATACTCGGTGTGTAGGATATGAGGTGCTGTGAGCTCGGTACGGACGGAGCATGTGTGATACGAGAGTGATGTATGGAGTGTTAAGTAATTGATTATTCAATAATCATATATATTATATAATAATATAAAAGCTTAATTATTCAACAGTTAAAAACACTATAATTGCGTATTTACTTAGTTCTATGGCTAAAATAGTGTATAGATACCTAAACAAATATAGCGTCCCTACTTTGCTGATTTTCGTTTATCACAGGTGGTCCTGGAACGTAACCCCCGCCATAAACGAGGGAACACTGTATCCCCTAATTTTTATGAGCAGCATAGTATTACTTAATAGAATAAAAACATTTCATCATTCTGTTTGAATTTTATGCATTGCTGCTTAATACAATAATTATAGATTAACTATACAATGTCATTATACTATAAGCAACCTGTATTTATGTTTTTCTTTTTCTGTCTTTATCTAGGATCAAACATGCCAACATTGTTTCTTTGGAGGACATCTATGAGAGCAAATCACACCTCTATCTCGTCATGCAGCTGTAAGTCATGTCTCTGGCTTGAATAGAGAACAGGAGCATTTCTGAGTGGCTCATGATCTAGTTCAGTTGCTTCTTTTAGACCCCTATTTCAGACCACTTTTTAGTTCAGAATCGTGACTGCATTTTTCACAAAAGACAGAACTGGAGCGGGTTGGCGTTTGTCAAAAAACATGGTCAAAATGCTTTTCAGGGTCGAATGCTTTTTTGCTAAAGCATTCAAGATAAAGATAGAAGATAAGAACTGTTTAGTTCACAGATATATGGCAATCAAATTAAGGTCTTCCTGAAGAAAGTTTACAAATCTTTAAAACTTTTAAAATATCCACATGCAGGATTTATTTTTTTAACATGAAGTTTAAATATCAGTATTATCATATTAAGATATCTTAATTGTTGTTTTAACAATGTGCGAGCTGACCTTGTTGTTTATGTCACTGACTTGGGTTCACGTTTATGTACAGTTTGTAATCACTAGAGCATGCAGCCAGGTAGGATAGGCTATTGTGCATTTGCATTGAGTGCTAAGCGCAACAGACCAAGCTAGCGATTTACCGAAAAAGTGCAAAATACAGACACCACCAGCGTCACTTTCTTTTTAAAGGTGGTTTGCCTTTAAAAGGACATATGTTGCGTGAAAGAAGTCAGTCTGCAAACTATGTTGGAAATTGGTTGCCATTGAAGACAGCTTGACAACTTTCTTATTTCTTATTTTGCTATCTTCGAACTAACCACCATGCAGAATATGAAGATTACAAACTTTGGGAGTCAGCTGTCTAAAACAGGCTAAAACAATTTAAGGTACCAGCATAACGACACACACTGCAAACCTTTGTGAAATCGTTCTGCAAAAACGACAAAAAAAAAAACAAAGACATAACAAACGCTTTTTGCAGTTATGTCATGAAAGACACTGTGCCAATACTGGGGTGTTTAGAGAGATCGTTTCACAGTAACGTGCCGTTTAACAGGTAACCGTGCCAAAATATTGTCTAATTATTATTATTGATAAAATCCCACAAAATCCTGAGATAGTATCTGCTTTCAATATCACACACCTGTAGAGTGAAGGTAGATCTTTCTTATTTTCACTATTGTGCTATTACATCACAGACTGTACTTTAAGTCGATAAAGGTGAGAACTTCATAATGTGTGCAAAATGATAACCCTGCAAATGTGATTGTTCCTTGCATGTGACCAAAACTTTGGCCCATGTAAAAGACCTGTAAAGTTGTCCTGTGGTATCTGGCACATAGGAGTTAGCATCAGATGACTTTTTGCAGTGGTCAGGGGTTACATGACCCCATACTCCGTGGGTGTAATACACTGTGTTGTGACACATTCCTTCCATTATTAAACATTTCTGTGACTTGTGCCACAGTAGCTCTTTGTCCATCAATGAGCCTTGGTTGCCAGTTTGCGATTTGTCCCTCCTCAGACCACTGTAAGTAGGGACTGATGGGGTTCAGGCCCTATGCCTTGCCGTTTTCAAAAGTGGGCCAACCAACTATTTGGCTCACTAGCTTCTCAAATTGTCATTTTCTCTTGTAAATCTCTCCCTCTTCCATCAGTTTGGCTAAAAAAAAAAAAAAAAGATTTGTTTGCTCACCATCTATTTTTATTTTGAAAGCAATGCGTATTAATGTGAATAAAATGGTAGACAGATTAGTGTTTGAGTAAGCTTCTGGCTTAAACTTCAAACCTCTATGTAATATTTGCCACACATTAAAATGCTGTTACATTTGAGGCAACATTTGCTAGATTTCAGCTTGTGCGAGCCGCTTGGCTAAACCTTTCATTCCTGTCTGAATCATCGTTTTCCAGGCTTCGTAAAACAACATTTTTCTAACCTTTATAGGTCAGGAAATAGGACAAAATAGAAAAATAGGACAGTAATCCAAATAGAGTTGACCCAAGTGAATCCAAGAGATTCCAGAATTCATCCCTGCAATGAAATAAAATAACTACACTACATGGACAAAAGTATTGGGACACCTACCATTTAAAAAGGTTTAGTTTTTCCCCTTGGATTCAGGTTTTATATGCATTTCATTTAGGGTGTAAAATACTTTAAGATGGCCTGTTGAAATATCTAGTTAATTTTGTTTATATGTTGCAATTACTAAGTATATATGTTGTAGCTATTTTAGTCATTTTAGTTATGTCTAATTTCTAACATTTTAGAAATAGAGTTTTGTCTTATTTTGGCTCAATTCTGATATTTTATTTCAATTTCTGAACGTTTTTTGTTCTGGTACTCAATTTAGGTCATGCAATATTTCATCAAAGTGTGATAGTGGTTAAAATACAATTTTATCATTTCATCCTTTTGATGAAGATGGTTACCATGTAGAGCATCTTGAGTGATAAAAATTCCATGTGCGGTATTCGGCACAAAGTACAAGCATTCAGTGTTCATAAAGCCTGAAAAGTATGAGGCCATGTGTTTACATGCGTGTGTGTGACCGTCACATGTTGCCGTGTTCTCCTGATGTCAACCCCCTTTAATTACACATGCACCTTGGAGTCTCTCTATTGTCACGTCCACTGAGAAATCAAGGTAAAGGCAGATAAACACACGCAAGAACACACATGCGTGCACACAGATCGCCCACTGTGCAGCACTGGGAGTGTATGCCCACACCTGTGCCTTCCCACCACTCAGCTGAAATGTCATCAGAGAGGACCAGGGGAGGAAAACAGAGAGAGAAGAGACAGAATTAACCAGCAAGGGGACAAAATATGAGCCTAAAATGAAAATACAGATTACTTTTCAAAACAAATCAAAACAGGAGAGATGATGGATGGAAAGGTGGAGGACAGATAAATAATAAAGTGGAGGTGTCTGTGATGTGTAAGATAGGTGTACGCATTCATGGGGAGGAGCAGATGAAAAGGAGGGAAGGTATGGAGATGGCATGACATGCAGTTGGATTGAGTGGACTAGGTGGAGGAGGACTACGGGTGGGATTGGATGTAGGAAATGAGAGAATAGGAATTTATGGCTGGATGAAAGGATAAAAGGGATGGTAGATGCAGTACAGATGGAGAATGGTTAGCTATCAATGATTGATGGGGATAGATGCAGATAGATGACTGTTTGGTGAATGCTAACTGTACTGATGCCTGGAAAATGGGAGACATAAGAAGAAAACGTAGAGTGCGTAGGTAAGACTGTGTGAATGGAGAAAAGATTTGGAGGTGTTGATTTATTGTTATGGGTGCAAGAAAATGGGAAAGGTGTGGTTATCTGAGAAATTAAAGTTCAAAAAGTAAAGATAAAATTAGAGTGTAAAGGGTAATTTGAATGAAGAGAAGCTAATTGCTTGAGAATGAAAAGGATAGCAGCAATGAATGGTGGCAGCAAGGTTTGGTATGGATTGATGGATGTTTGGAAGAATGATTGACAGCTATATGGATGAATAAATGACTGGCTGCTTGAACAGATGGATGAATGAGAGGAACGGAGAAAAGAAGAGATATAGGTGGAAGGAGAATTGGAAGTATAGGGAAATGCTGGTTGAAGTTCGGATAAGTCAGGGAGATCTGGGTAAAGAGACATGACAGAAGTGATCATGGAAAATGCGAGCTAGGTTAACGTAAAGAGAGATAAATGCGTCAGAATGAATGGACTGGTGTATAGATAGAAAGATTAAAGAATGTAAAGTATATAAATATGAATAGTATGGATGGATAGATGACTGGATCTTTGTACAGAGCACTTATCCAACCCTTATCCAGAGTGACTTACACAATTCAAGCAATGGTGGGTTAAGAGCCTTGCTTAAGGACCCAACTGTGGCAACTTGGCAGATGTGGGATTTGAACACTGGATCAACAGGTCCATCATGTCCAGAGTCCTTAACCACTAGTGTACCGCAGTCCCATTAACTGACTAATGGAGGAGTGTAGAGAGTAGCTGGTCGATAGTTAGGTGGTAAGATAGAAGAAGGGAGGGAAGACTAAATGGTTGGAGGGATAGATGGATGGATAGTGCTTTAGTGGAAATGAGTAATGGTTGCAGGGTAGAACACATTTTTAGCCAGCTGTGTGGATGGAAAAAGTTTTTTGGAAAGGGCAGTGCATGGATAGACTGATGAATGAATGGACAGAGGGATGCACTGCCTGTAGACACTCGCATACCCATTTTATAAAGTCACTTTTGTATCTTGCAATCAAAACCTATTCAAATCTATTTCCCCCTTTTTATGTACACCTTTGCCTTTTAAGTAATGAGGAAAATGCAATTTAAAACACAGATTTCAAAAATGAAACACGAGGGTTGAAATGATCAGTCACATTAGCCACCTCTTGTTACAGCCATCATATTGTATGGCTATGACTCTTTTGTGAAACTGGATATTGGATGTTGACTGGACAGTAGCATGGACACAGTATTTAAAGCTACTGTAATGTAAATCTTTTGTTGATTCTGAAAACTTGAGTGGAATGCTACCGTCTACCCACATTTATCTACCCATTTAGGGAATTAGTCATAAAGTATGTGACTGATATGATGATACTTATGTTCAAACAGCACATAAGACACTGGGGAAAGGGGAAAGTCATACACACAAACACAAGTCACCTACACAAAAAATGTCTCTAAACACATCAACCAAGTTGGAACAGTATCTATTCTAAAAGAGAGCGAATGACCAAGATGGCACATGACCACTAAGGTACTTTAAGGTAAAGAATACATGCACTTTTACATATTTAATTGAATTATTTAATGTATGTCAAGATTTCATTCAAAATTGATACTAGCTACATACACTATGTTTATGTGCCTTAGTTCTCCAGTATAAGACTGATCTGCACTGTGTATACTTCATGTCCTATTTGTAACATTCAGCATGTTTGGAGTGGGAGGATGAGAGAAAAAAATAGTTGGAATGCAAGGAGAGATGGATCGAGATAGCAATAGGTGGACAGATTGAATGAATAAGGAATGGTTTGATGGAAGGACAGATTTTAGATGGGTGGAAGGATAGATAGATGAATAGATGGGTGGAAATGAGTAACAGGTGGTGGATGGGGTGGAGGCACCAGAGTGAGAAGGTGTGGAACGTGTCAGCCTTTCATCTCAGCCAGCGATTAAGTTTGCACACATAGACTGTCAACGCTTCATGCTCTGCAGAACAGAACCCACCCTCAGCACTTTTTCTTTATTTAATTAAACTTGAACTTACTCAAGAGTGTGCGTGTGCGTGTGCGTGCGCGTGTGCGCACTCACTCGCTTGATCAGTGGGTCACCCTTGCTTTTTTTGCACTAACATAAAAACAGATTGAATTAGAAAACAGATTGCACAGATGCATAGCTAAATGTTTATAAAGGATGATTCATAAGTTGTCATAACCAGTGCTGTGAGCGTGAGTAGGAGGAGAGAAGGGAGGTGATGGAGCGTCTCCTGGTGGTGGAGGAAGGTTAGGACATTGCCAGCTGGCTTTTGAAGTCCATGCTGAGAGGCAGTCTGTCTGGAGAAAGTGTAAATGTGTGGATGCGTGTGAGAGAAGGAGAGTTAGCAGCTTTGACAGCATATTTTTTTCTGATTGCAGGGTGTCTGGCGGCGAGCTCTTTGACAGGATTGTGGAGAAAGGATTTTACACAGAAAAGGACGCCAGCAAGCTGATCCAGCAGATCCTGGATGCGGTCAAGTATCTGCATGACATGGGCATTGTGCACCGTGACCTGAAGGTGAGACGAGGAGTCACAAAGGAAGTCACAATCAGCATATAAGGCCTTAAATTATTTATTGATTAATTTAATAGGAAGTTTTGCTATTACTGTACAATAATAGTAATATTATTACTGTTGTAGAATTTTTTGTTTTTCGCAATGCAATAATAAATAGCAAAATGATTCATCTTATAAGATTCCGTTGTGAATTAAATTGTGCAGCAATCCTTACAGTGCAATTAACATGACATTAGAACAACTTTAAGTTAATTAGGTTTAGAAGATAATTATAACAAATACAGTCTACTGTCAAGCTTTTCTATTCTTAATTTAATAATTTGATTTAATATTTGTATTTAGTAATGATCTTTGTTACAGAACAGCAACAATAGTATCTAATAAATAATATTTTCTATTATACAAAGTATTTTAATAATCACATTTTCCATGTGTTGTTGTACTAATAACATTAATGATATCATTATGGTTAATGCTTATATAGGATGGTTATTTTCAGTTCCTGTAATTGTTTATTATCCACTTGTATTTATAGTCTTATTCCAGCTCATGATATTATTGAATAACACAACAATTTGAATATTTACATACATTATGCAAATGATCATTTCAAAAAATGTATTTAACATGCCTAAGGTTTTTGTATTTTACCTATGTCAGCTTTTGTTAACGATTGCCTTCACAGTCGTTTCCATTATTAATATTATATTGTTTAGCTTTTTATCGTACTGTAGCAAAAACTGCACACTGAATTCTGCAATATTCAAACAGCACATAAACTAATTAACTAGATGCGTCCAATTTTTTTGGTACACAATGAACAAATTAGGAATGCTGGGACTTTCCAATCACGAGTCTCAAATACTTGACACAGTAGCCTATAGAAGCTGTTTTTCTGTTGTTTAGTTCTTTTGTTTGTTTGTTTGTTTGTTTGTTTGTTTTAATACCGCTTGCAATTTATCTGGTTGTATTCTAATAAAGGTGCTAAAATAATTATACATGGGCATTGTACCATTTCTAAAATAATGGCATATCTAATCTAATGGTGGCCTTTGTGAGGCACTGTATGAAAACGAAAGACACTCTGGTTCGTGAGATTCACTTTTTTGTAGAGTGTAAAAGGTGGTTAATCAAAAACTGGATGGATCAGTGTGGCGATAGTTGGCCTTAATCAAAGAATGCGGAGAAGCACAGAAAGAATGGTCTGTGCTGAGGGACTTTGAACACATTCCGCCGATGTACTGAATGACTGTAGAAATGTGGAAGGTCATAATAAGGCTGTTATATATCTATTGGTAACTACCGCCTAGCTGAATTGGCATCATCACAATATTACTTACTGCAATAATCCTTCAAATGTTAATTGTCTAAATCTCATTATCGGCCCCAGCCTATCCAGCAAACCTGTGTGTACTGCACTTAATTAACATGACATTGATTTTCCTGTGCAGTTCCTCAGGTCATGCTTATTAGGCTTATTAGGCTCTGGGTTTAACGAGCTCATTTGTTTACACGCAGTGTAGAAATTAATCTGCGTGCGTGCCTGAACTAATAAGTGCTCTGGCTGAAGATGAACATGGAGATTTAGATCAGTGAGAGAGCGTGACTGGATGTGTGTGTTTTGTGTAGCCAGAGAATCTGCTGTATTACAGCATGGACGAGGACTCGAAGATCATGATAAGTGATTTCGGGCTATCGAAGATTGAGGGATCTGGCAGCGTGATGAGTACTGCATGTGGCACGCCCGGTTATGTGGGTAAGAGATGCTTTCATAAACGGTCTAAGTGAAGGTATGGTCCAAGTTATGGGCCCATTGCATTAATGGACGGTAATGAGTTTAATCCATTCAAAAAAATGGACTATAGTCACAAACACCGGCCACTTTATTAGGTACACTGGGCTATCAGCAAGCTGGACCCAGGATTACAGTACAATGCACTCATTGTAATGTTCAAGTAACCAGACTGAGATGATTTGAGATTCGCGAACTGCCGTCATTAAAGCGATGAACATGGCCAGAGATGCTCTGCTTCTTACCACAGTTGTAAGGAGTGGGTATTTGAGTTCTTGTTCCCTCTTAACCAGTCTGACCTCTCATCAACAAAGCATTTTTACCCAAAGGACTGCATATTTTCTATTTTTCTGACCATTGTCTATAAACCATACAGATGACTTTGTGTGAAAGTCCCAGTAAATCAGATGTTTCTGAAATACGCCAGTCCATCAGGCACCATCAATTCAGCTCATTTCAGTTTGATTTGTATAACGCTTTTTACAATAGACATTGTCACACAGCAGCTGTACATTGATACATGAACAATAGTCACAAATTGGATTCTATTGTCCCTAATGAGCAAACCAAATGGTGACAGTGGAAAGGAAAAACTCCCTGAGATAAAGAGGAAGACCCGAGAGGAACCAGACTCAGAAGGGAAAGCCATCCTCATTTGGGTAATAAACATAATTAACACTATATAATAAAACATTTAAATAAAACATGTAATATGCCTATGTAGAGATGGGACAGGGAGAATCTCTGGCATTCCAACAGTCATCTTGACCATGTCTGTATGGCTAAATCCATTAAATTGCTGATTAGATATTTTCAATAAAGGAGTTGAACAGATGTACCTAATAAAATGGCCGGTGTGTATATATTGTTATGATGTAGTTGTGAACTATGAACATGTTGTTGTGTTTTGCAGCTCCTGAAGTGTTAGCCCAAAAGCCGTACAGTAAAGCAGTGGACTGCTGGTCTATTGGGGTCATCGCATACATACTGTGAGAACAGAATGCTTTTGTTTCATTTTATTTAGTTACATTAGCAGCGGTTTAAGTTTTTTGTTTTTTCATGTCTTAAAGCACTTTTGTAAATCGCTCTGGATAAGGGCGTCTCCTAAATACTGTAAATGTAAATGTTTTAACATAGACTATTAATGTAATATTGTGATGCATCATACTTTACTCCAGATGCATACTATAGTATAGAATGGAGTAAACATCTTGACTGCACAACAGCAGCTCCTATCATTTACGTTTAACCATTTTGGAAGATGCTATTTTCCACAGTTGATTACATCTAAAAGTCTTAGTCTTGCACTGTATCATGTAAGACATTTTGGGTAAAGGGCTTGTTCAAGGCCCCAACAGTGGCACTTGATCTTTTGGTGCATTGTCCAGTACAATGCAATACACAGTACGTATTTTCCCATTTTGTCAATCAACTGATTGCTTTTGCCACAGTGAACGCTGGACCCCGTTTTGCCTTAAATAACTGGCTCATGTATAGAACAAACATGAAAGCCAACTTATTATGTAACAGGATATGGACATTCCTGAACAATAAGTGATATCAAGTGTGCCACGCAAGTGCACACTCAGGATTAACAATGCTTTAGCATATGTGTTGTTTCCAAGCTCTAGTTTTAAATTTAAGTAATTATAGTTTGTTTTTCAAGGAGACTATTAGCACAGTGAGACAAAACTGTATTACAGAATTGTCACATTTAAGCAGACTTCACATTATCAGTTAATTTTAAGGTGATATTGGAGTGTTTTTTATCATTGGGACAGCCAGGCGTGAGTGGCAACCCTTATGTATTTTAAGAACAGGGATCAGTCTGCTCTGTGAACTGATGGGACCAAAATAGAACTGATTTGGTTTAAATGAAAAGTGTTATGTCTGGAGAAAGGATAGCATTGCATTCCAGCAGAAGATCCTTTTTCCCACATGAGAAGCATGGTGGTGGTTGTTTGTTTATTTGGTTTTATTTAATATCACTTTCAGCATCAATTTACATGATACAAGGTTAAATAGATGGAATAGACAGAAGGTTATTTAGAAACTAGCCATACATACTCAGATTATGTCAGTTTAATATAATCAGTTACTCTAAGTCATATCTTTGGACTGTGGGAGGAATTGGAGTACAAGAGTGAAAACGGACTGCGGAAGGACATGCAAAATACACACAGGCTGATTCCGAGGCGGGGACACTGGAGCTGTGAAGCAACCACACTAATCGCTGCCACCTGGTGGTAGTGGTTTCATAGTTTGGGCTGGTTTTGCTGCAGAATCATTAATAGTGCAATAGGTTATGAATTATACCAGGCAATTCTAAATTAAAATGTCAGTGCATTATTCTGTGAACTGATTCATAAGAGAATGTGGCTCATCCTGCAAGACAACGACCAAGTCTGGTGTTTTGAGAAGTCATGGTCCTGACCTTATATTAAAAGCAATATTGGGGAAGGATCTGCATTAAACAGTTGTGAGGAAACACACCAACATCCCAGAGCTGAAGCTGTTCCTAATGGAAGATTGAGACTGAGAGAAAATTCCACTGAGCTGACAAAGGAACTGCTCAACAGTTACCGGAAATGCTTAGAGGAGTTGTTGCTGCAAAAGAGAGGAACTGAAACTACCTTTTAGCCTTGATTAATAATAACTTTAACATGCCAGTCAGAAATGAAATTAAACTGCAGTAGTTATTTGGAGCAAAAATATATTTAGACAGTAAAAATAAAAAATATGGTAGTCTATGTGCAGTTTTTACAGCACTGCATCATTTTATATGAAGCATTAGATTAGATAGAGTGCAGTGATTCCCGCATTACTCTGCTAATACAAAAACAAATTATTGAAATTATCTCTTTAGTTCCTGCTGACTCCAGAATATTACATTTGTAGTATTAAATATTGCTTGAAACGTTTGTGAGGGGCAGCACGGTGGCTCGGGGAGGGTAGCAATGCTACCTCGCATTAAGAAGGTCCTGGGTTCAATCCCAGGGTGG
>JAYJMA010114182.1:0-18084 GCA_036873895.1 Parotocinclus cabessadecuia
AGTAGGCTGACATAGAAAAACATTTTTGAATTATGTAATACATCACAAACGAAATGAGAGGTTTTAAATCGTGCTGAATCAGCCTGGCGTGGACTTGACATTTCAGTAAGAGCTATCTCTCGAGCAGGAAGAGACAGAACCAAGGCTGCGGGTGATTTGATTGTCTTGATGCGAGCGCTGACTGTCCTGGTTTAGACAGCATCATGTCTGCCCAAGGGTGTTACTAAAGCATGACGTATGCGCTGTATATTCGTGGACAAAATGGATTTCCTATGAAGTGTGGACTTGTTTTTGTGGCTCCTTATCAACTTGCCAGGTGGCTGCACTGTCTAGGAGATGAGCCCCAGAAATGAGGAAATGGGGTCTTTCTTATCATCACAAAAACGATTTTGGTCACGTGATGCTGTGTGCAGTGCTGAGAACTGCACTTTCCTGCAGCAAATCGTAAACACATCATTGTGAGCCAAAGGAAATAAACTAAATAAATGGCTTCATTTCGTACACAGAGGGCAGACTTACCCTGAGAATACTGAATGCCTTCGTTTTCTGTCGTTTCTGTTATTGTTGTGGTTTAAATTTGCATTTTGTAAGCGTGTCATTAGTAATATAAGACGTAGGGAAAGCCATGTAGCTGCATCACCTATATTCTTCTTTAGGGATCTGCTCTACATTACTGGCCCACTAGTTGTGCCTTATAGCATTTTGAGCACAGTGATTAGCTCTCTAATGGCTGAGGCATGATGGGTTCTGTGGGGTACTTTTCCCAGTCCTTAATAACCATGAATTACTGCTCTTTGTTATCTGGTTTCTCAGACTGGGTATATAAATAGTCAAACCATTAACAGAAGATTTAGTGTCCCTCTGGTGAGAAGTCGCCACCTAGGAGCCTTGTATTTAGGATGAGATGCCACTATCTAAATCGGTATCCCAGTTCCTCTGTGAGCGTGTTTTATTTGTCTGAGTGTTTGTTTTCCTAAATCACTTCAAATCTCTTATGGCATGCTGTGTTTGGAGCAGTCTCTCCCCCAGTCCTGCTAGGTTTCCTTCCGTTTTCGTCTATCTTCTCGCGCTCAAGCACTCGCGTGCTGTTAAAGACGGGGATGAGAGTGAGCAAGCTTGACCTCTGCACACCACACACAGAACAGAGAGCATATCAGATCTGAGGGGCAACAGCCTGAAATGCTGTGACACTTCTGCTCATTAGGCTCTGCAATTCTCCTCATGTTGTTGCACTAGCCCTGTCAACAGCATCTTGTGCCTGTCTGACATAAACCCACAGACATGGCTTTCTCTAACCTCCAGAGCTGCTCTCTCTGAATGAAGCCAGGAATTTCCTAAAAAACGGTCCGGTACGTGCCTTCAGCCTGGTGGAACATTCATCCCTTGAGTGTCAGTAGCATAATGGAGGATAACATTTTAACTAGTACAGGCAGTTTAAATATTCAGCTGCATTATGTGCACCAGGTTTAGCAGTCATTGTACATTTCTGCTTGCTTTTATTTGAAACTGAATGTCTTTAACACTTAAAAACACAAGATTCAAGATTAACTGATACTTGTGCATTTGTTGTCTAAGAATACAGTGAGGTCTAGAGCACCTCGTCCAAAGACTTTGCATGAGGTCGCAAAAAGATTTTTTGTAAAGATTTGTGTAAGTAATAAATGAATAATTATATGAAAACTATACATACTCAAAGACAAACAAAATAAAGCACCCAGATGGAAATGTCTCAGACAGATACCAAGTATAGGTGTGGTCTGATTAGACACTGCATCTCGCCACAAGAAGGGCTCAGAGGCTTCTTTTGGGTAGTGTACCTCTTGAATCGTGCTTATCAACTACTAGACATGCCACTACAATGCACTCGAAGACATTTTGGCCAGTTGACAGACTGAAGGGGCGCATTGGGCTGAAAGAAGCACGTCTGTCGTTTTGGCAATGTAGACCGGAGGTGTTGGGAGCAGTGGTTCCATGAGGGGAGGTACAAAACCATTGACAGGAAGTCACCATTACCTTCAGTTGGAATGGGGTCATGAACAAGAAACCTGAACTGCTAAGGACTGGATTTGCATAATCTTTAATTACAATTCCAGGTTTTGCTTTGGATCCGACAATGTTCGGGTTCGAATGTGGAGGCCTAGTAACGAACATTTTAATCCTGCCTTTGCTGTGTTTCACAAACTGCCCCACCAGCCGGTTGATGAATGAAGATCTACAGGCTCAGCTGCAACATCTGTGAGCAAATGTGACTTAGGACACCATATAGAACATGGTTGGCTCCATCACCCATACATCTCATCTTGTATCCAGGCAGCTTAACAGGCTACTAGAGCCTCCTTTCTGTTGTACGGTTTCCCTCAGTAAACTTATACTTTTGCTATAATATATGAATCTCTAATATATTATTATTGCTTTTCCAACAACTTCTAAATTTCTGTCTGTCTGTCTGTCTGTCTGTCTGTCTGTCTGTCTGTCTGTGCGTGGCTTTACACAGCCATACAAGTGGACAATAATAGCTTCAACAGAATACGTTTTACTCTCTAATGCTCAATAAACCTCAGGAACACAACAACAATTACCAGGAAAATACCTTTTTACTGCAAAGTATTCATTTTATAAGAAGTGTTTTTTCTGTTGTGTGTGTGTATATACAGATATAACCTTCAGCATGGAAGTGGAACATGAGGCTTAAAATAATTCTAATCAATTATTAAACTTATTGAACTTCACATAATTCATTTAAATATTGTAAAATTCCTGGTTTGGATGAGTAACCAGTACTTTTCAAGTATCTATTTGAAAATTGCTCAGGTACAGCCTAACATGTTCCACATCCCACTCCACATCGCAAACCAGGTTTAGTGGCCCCTGCCTGGCATCAGTGTTGGAGGATTTGATTTTGAGTACATGGCAACGCAACCATGGTTGGACAGGTGCTATGGTCAGTAGACCTAAGGAACACAACAATTAGCCGAACAATACCCTTTTAATGCAAAGTATTCATTTTATAATATTTTTTTCTGTTGTATGTACAGATATAACCGTCAGCATGACTATGGTAGCCTAGCGGTTAATGTACCGGATCTGATGGTCCAGGTTTAAATCCCACCCCTGCCAAGTTGCCCCAGTTGGGTCCTTAAGCAAGTACCTTAACCCAGGATTGCTTGAAGACTGTATTAGTTGTAAGTCGCTCTGTATATGGGCATCTGCTAAATGCCCTAAATGCTGTAAATGTGAAATTTGGGAAAGGCACAAACTAAGGAAAATGCAAGAAAATGTTTAAAATCCATACCGAGTACCATTGGGAGCATTTTAAGACAGTATCTGGCCCCACCACCTTGCCAAAAGTGGACCGCTTCCTTATAGTGGATGAAAAAGCTAAAAGGACATAGCTCGGGGAAGCTACCAAATGGCAAGTGGCAAACTCAAAGAAAAAGGTGTTTCAGCAATCTCCTAAGCTTTACACAAAGCTAGCATGTATGGCAGGTGGAAAGAATGAAGCCTCTGCCAAGTGTGTCATTGAACTTCTGCCATGTAGCACAATGTTTGGTGAAAAGCAATCCCAGAACAGCATGTTGGCTTTTACGCAGCACAGCATTATTTTGTTGCAGTGTGTTATCTTTCAGTTTGACCATTTTCCATTTAAGTTTCATCCATTTTCTTTTAGGTGCTTGTAATTTTGCACAAGACTTTTGTCAGTCAGATATCATATCTGAAGTTGGGAGTTTTTAAAGTGATATCATAAGGCAAATGTTGCTAATGCAAAGAAACCATGTATCATATAATGAATAGACAGAATGCAGTTGCTTTATTTTTAGTGTATAAGCACAGTGGTTTTATAGTAGGTGCCTGTAAGCTAATGTTCTTTTTTATGTCTGCTAATGAGAAATACAAATAAAATTGTTAAGTAAGATCTAAGTACAAACCACATGAGCAGGCTGCTATTTCCAGCAGAGTTGCTTATGTGGTTGCTGACCCTGTATCCGTCAGTGTTATCTATAAATGACAGTGAATGTGTGTTCCATAGCTGAAAACACTAGTAGCCATGGCTACGGCTCTGTCCATTTCCAGCTCAGTGTAGCGTGAAAACACAACGTAGCATTCGCAGGCCCTATTAATGAATGAAGTCATTGCTTGATCTAAGAAGTGTCCGCATTTAATTCTCTGACATTGGTCTTTAGTGATCCATGTAAGAACAACTTGCAGTTTCAAATGTCAATGAAGTCTACAGGTGGGAGCTGCCAGAATGGGCTCTGGACCATTCATTCGTTTGTGACTCGTCACTTTTGTCACTGGCAAGGTGTTTATTGCATGCAACTTTTTTTTTTTTTTTCTTTTTTTCTTTCCCCTTTGAGGGACGACGACGTTTATCTCGCTACTTTTACACTTAGGAGTTGTTCTCGGCGAGCCATGAGAGGAACCCGAACTCTCACATCGTTGTTTAGTCGTTGTGTGCTCTCTTACACTTTTCCTTCCCCACTTTTTCCAATCTCACTTCAAGCAACAATGTATAAAGATTTTCACTGACAAACCTATTCTCAGCCTGCCAAGGCAATTACAGTGAGGTCAGTCAGCAGCTGAACACACATGCCACTCAGGGAGACAGCAATTTGTCCCTCAAATGCTAAATAATCTTAAAATAATGTGTCTTCCCAGAACTTCGGCTCACAGCGGTTATTTTGACCAGAATAGAATTGTAAATACTGAATGTCTGAGGCATTCTTTCTCCATGAAAATCCACCATGCTTGGGCTTTTGTAGGATTCCGTTTGAATACTTTGGCACTGTATGCTCCCTGGTTGTTTTATTAGGTACACATTGCTAGTACACAGTTGGAACCCTTTTTGTCTTCAGGACTGATTGTATTCTTTGTGGTATAAATTCAACAAGGTGTTGGAAACTCTTAAGATTTTGGTCCGTATTGACGTGATTGTGTCATGCAGTTGCTACAGATTTGTCGCCTGCACATCCATGATGCTCACTTCATTATTAAGGGCCCTTGGCAATGTGTGCCAAGAAAATATTTCTCTCACCATTACATCACCAGTCTGATCTGAAGGCAGGATGGATCCATGCTTTCATGTCGTTTATGCCAAAGTCTAACCATACCATTGCAGTAGAAGTCGAGACCCTTCACAAGAGGTGACGTTTTTCTAAATTTGGTGAGTCCGTGTGAAATATAGCCTCGGTTGCCTGTTCCGAGCTGACAAACCAGCCTGTCTAGCAGCAATAGCAATGCCATGGGCCTAGTCACTTAAATCACCTTTCTATCCCCATTCGGAGCCACAGATTGAACTTCAACAAGTCTACATGCCCAAATGCACCAAGCGTACATCATGTGATTGGCTGATTTAGATTATTGCATACCAATCAGTTGAAACTGTACAATAATAATAATGATAATAATATGTTGTATTTATATAGTCCCTTTCTAATGCTCAAGGACACGTTACCTTAATACAATTGTGCATTATAGAAGTAAATTGCTTATTGTGAGTTTTTAAATGTACGTCTCTTAAAACTGATACAATTACTAGGCATTGTAAGCATTGTGGGTAGTATAGATTGCAGTAATGTATGGAAGCACAATAATGTGTGGAAGATATGTACAAGACAAAAATCTATAAAGCTAAAAATTCTCCCATCACATTTAAGACCGCCTCTAAAACGTGAAAACGACGTCAAAAGTGCACAGCGAATCAGCGCACATTAGATCAGCAGTGGGTCATGATGAAACGCTGTTATCAGTTTAGTGAGAAGTATAAAAAGCTGTTTGATGGCTCTCAATGCAGTAAGAAAGGGCTGACAGCCAAGAAAGACCAAACCGGAGACAGCAGCAGCATAGTAAGAGAGAGCTGCCTGCCTCTGTCACTACCGCTTACATATTTAATCATTGCTTGAACCCTGAAACACAAGCTGATAAAATAGATTTCAATGAAACTTTCTTTGCTCTTAAAAAAGCGCAATAATTATAAGTACAATATTTCCAAAAAATATTTTAAATAATTTTTTCCTGCCCTGTGTTGGTCTCGGCCTAGGAGAAATCCTTCTTGGATCCATCGCAATGAAATCGTTGATTGCGTTTGAGGGCTCATTTATTAGAGTCGGCGAGATGTTTACGTTTTGTACGGTCCCCTTGTTTACAAATGCTTTGGCAGCTGGTGAATTGAAATAAATCTGACAAGCGTGAAATGAAAACCCCCTTCCCGGGCCCTAAAGGGATGTCAGACCACTTCCCTTTGGGATGTGGTTCAATGCCCAGAACCTTTTCATATACGTATACTGTTCAGAAGAACTAGGGGATATTTCATAATGATATTTCATAATGTAACGGTTTAAAAAAAGCAGCATTTAATTGTAATTCATTAAGAAAGATGATCAGAAAAGGAAATTAAAAGTCAGAAAGTTGTTTGATTACATAAATGGGGTGCAAACAGAAGCATGTCAAACTGGACGGGAGTGCCACACATGGACTGTTCAGTAAGGTGTATGGTCAACCCTGACTGCCAGAACACACTGACAGCGACGGGGCATGGGCAAGATCAGATTGTCCAGAAGTTCTTTATGGGTGCCACACAGAGCCTGCGCCTGCTCCCGGGTTTGTCTAGAGTGGCTTGCTCTAAGAGACAGTGGTGGAGCCAGGAGTGTTTTCCCACTCTCAATACCAACTCTAAGCTTTTTGCCAGCGGATCCAAATTCAGAACAGCTCGTGGTGTTGCTGAAATGAGAAATGAGGCTTTGCGTCTTTAGCATATCACTTGTCTTTTTAAAAAAAAAAATTAACTATTCTTCCGAGGGCACAGTCGCTAGGTAGGTAGTACTGTGTTGCCTCAAATGACGTCGCCCCGCTGTTACCTTTCTCGCTTCAGCGAGAACGTCATGGGTTCAATCCCAGCTAGAGTGGTCTGGGTCCTTAGTGTGGACTGAGTCAGAATTACAACGGAGTCAAACGAATACAAACAGGGTCGCAGGAGAGGGAGGAAACCCACACTGTTGAATCATTATTATTATAGAAATACATTCACATTAAAGCTATAAACTAACTTAAAGTTAGTATTTGCATGAATTAGTTCTGCAAGCCATATCGGTCCATTTTTGGAGCTCTTTCTCATGGATATTTGGCGAAAGCTCCATGTGATATGTTGGTGCGATTAACTCCGTCAGACTGAACTCAGTTTAATTGTTCATCTGTCATATGCACAATTAAGACATATGACAAGATTTGACAAGATTCAGTGGTTGCTTAAACAGGTCTCCAGCACCCACCTGTGACAGTAACCGTGTCAAGGGAGAGAACATTCAACAGAGCAAACAGCGGGAGTGATGAAACATTAAACAGTGCTAATAGCCATTAAACATTAAAGCACAGACAGTGAGAATGGCTCATTAAGGTAAAATAGGTCATTAACATGGCTCACTTAAGACAAGTCGAGAAGGCTGACGAATTGGGGATAGAAACTGTCTGTGTGCTAGCTGTTACCAGATGCTGCAATATTTATCAGATGGAAGCAATGTGAATTGGCCCTGACTTGGCTGTACAGGGTCACGTCCATGCTCCTTTCTCTTATATAGTCCCTATAGAAATACAGCATATCCTGCTCCTGAAGTCGTGTGGTGAAATCTGGTTTCACGGTGAAAAAAGCCAAAAGCCAAAAACAGCACACCACCCAAATACATCATATGTTAAGCATGATGGTGGAAACTGGGGTATTTTTTTCAGTTAGTGTGTCACTTAATAATCCAGTCAGACTTGCATTTCAGCGAGTGGTCCTGTATACAGCATACTCAGATCTAGAAATTAGAGTAAGAAATGCTCTAAAGAGAGCTGGATTTTAGTTTGGTAATATGATTTTTTTTCAGAGCACACATTTCCTTTTCCATTTCCACACGGTTTCTATGTAACACGTAGTATGAGAGTTAAACTGTTGCCAGGTCTGCTTATTCAAAGAGACTTTGGGATTATTTTGATAGATAATTGTTGTTAATTTATCTCTCCAGATCTGGTAACCCTGGAGTGAAATGCAGCATTCATGAATTGGTTTCCACACATATTTGGGAAGACTCTGAAATGCAGTATATGCTTGCGGAAATTAATGTAAAAATGTAATTATTTCATTATTGAGGTTGAAATTTGTCACAGTCATGTATGTCCAGAGCGTTCCGATTACCTGATTACCCAAATATATGTAAACTCCTGATTTACATATACTATGTTACTGACTACGTTTGTTTTTTTGTATTATGTGCACGTAATTACACTTAATAACAGCATCCATATATCCATAACACACCACCAGAAAAGTCAGTGCAGTGTCAGAGACCTAAACTAGATCCAATAGACAAGATGGCAGAGAGAATACATATAGGACAAGTTTGGGACAAGTCGCTGTCTGACCAGAGCTCAGAACATCAGCAAAGACTCCCTCTAAACCAAAACAGTGTTCTCTCCAGATTCCACAGTCTTTAGAACAGCCAGATTCTAAAACGGCTTCTTCCATTTGCCATTATACTAAACTCTCAGAAATAACTGGGGCAGCATTTAATTATTGTTTCATACCTTTATCCCCAGTGCAATACACCCCTTTGTGAAATTATACCTATTTAAAATCTATTTCTCTTTGATATATCAATATCTGAATATTTTTTAGCTCTTTTTTGCTCTTCTTGTTATTGCTGCTGTTTATTATTAAGCTGTTACTCTGAGCCAATGCAAAGATTTTGTTGTAAAGCACACTGTGGTGTAAATTTGAATGACACTAAAGTATGACTATGTCTAGACAATCTGTGGATGGACTTTAAAAGAGCAGCCCAGAAATGTAGCGTATTTTGAACAATTTTGGAAGGGTAAATATTGCCCAATCTGAGTGCAAAGTTGATAGAGACAAATGCAAACACACTAATGGCTGTAATTAAAGCAAAATGTCGCTCTGTGAAGTGTTAAATTAGTGGAATGATCATTTTTTTCCTCTTCTCAATTCATTTTCATTACTGTCATCTTTTCTTATTACATAAATGCTTTAAAGCAAAATGTCTTAATGTCTTTTTTTTACTTTTGATTTTAGGCTGAAAGACAAATCAAATCCATGATGTATGATCATTTACTGTAGGCAGTACATTTTTGAAAAGAGTGGAGGCACTGGTGGAAGCACTGACCCCCGCAATCTTCTGGGTTTGATTAGATTACCATGTGCAGTCTGTTAGGGCGCAGCCACTTTACCAGACCGTGACACGGTAGTGATGCTGCTTTCTTCAGTGGCTCTGTAGAAGCTCTGAGGGTTGTGAGGCACAGGTTGACTTTATGACCGTATTTGAGGAGATAATTACATTTGTCTTGCGTGTCAGAAAGGAGTTATCTGCAAGTAAAAAAGTCAAAAGCATACATGCACCACAGACACCACCACATAAACATTTACTCTTGATTGGTCAGACCACACCATATAATGCTCCGAATTCACATTTACAAACAAAACCCTTAGTTCACATGTCGTTATGACACTCATGGTCCAGTTTTGAGCTTCATATTAAATGTGGTACATTGTGTAATTTAAATATAGTTATTAAATGTAAAATATTTACCAGGATAACGATCCATATGGTGTGCCCAGCGTCTCCTGCAAGCAACATCCAATCCTTTGGCTTTCCCAGCACTTAAACAGAGCTTTGGTAAACAATCCAGGCAGCAAGCATGATGTCATATTATTCACTGTAAACCCTGTCTAATGTCAGCTACTGACTGCAGTATCATCAGCAGACTTGATGACCGTGGTGTTGTGCATGACCACACACTGATGATGGGTGATAAAGGTGTACAGATGGGGAATGACCCTGGGGGTTGATTGATTGCAGGGCACCGTCTCTGATTCTCATGTTCTGAGGTCTGTTCGTCAAGAGACCTAGCAACCTATTGCAGATCATTTATCTCAGATAAAAACATGTATCATGAAAAATGTATACGTTCACTGATCACTGTATTAAGTCCACCTTTCTACAGTCACTGTGCAATTTATCAGTTCCACTTATGGCAGAGATTCACTTTTTAATTCTACATAAAGACTTTCTCTCCATACTTGTGGTTCTCTTTACTCTAATGGACCAGCGACTGCACAGATCATGTACTATTTGGGTGGAGGGTCATTGTGATCATTCTGTACTGCAGTGCCACCGATCTGGTCAGTGTCTATTAGTGTATTGTGCACTTTTTATTTTAAACATTGTTTACTCACTGTGCACTCTATTATGATCCACTCATACCAGAACAACACACCCTAACGCACCTCCACCACATCAGTGTCAGGGCAGCGCTGAGAATGATCCACCACCTGCAGGCAGATGTGTAAATGATGACAAGTGTGGTCTGAGGTCACAGGGTCTTGACACAAGAGGGCATAAGTGCTACCCCCTATGTTTCAGAGGCTACTTTTGTGTGATGTAGCTCTTGGTGAGAAATCATTGGCCGCTAGGCCCCTATGACACATTTTTTTGCACACAGAAGGGCATGTAGATTCTGCACACTCACCGTTTCCTGTAGCTGGTGTCAGAGCTGGTCCCATAAATGCTTTGGCCATTCAATCTGCATTCAGATAGTGGACATCGAAATTAAATGAACAAACAATCTTCTCTTTCTCTTTCTCTTCTTTGCAGAAAATGGACATTTTTATTTGGGTGCTTCATTTTTGTGTCAATAAGGGAAACTTGGACTACAGTACATGATTGTTGTTCCTCGATTTTAAAATGCATGTAATTTAATCCATACATTCATGGCATTCTATGATATAACCAGCTTAGTGCTGTAGCTCTTAGATGTCAGTTAATGATAAGAGACCTGCCAGTTAACAGTAAGCTCAAGCTGAGGTAAACCCAGAGAGGTCTAAGCACATGCCCTTTACCCTTAGGCTGTAGAAGTGTTCCCTTGGCCGATGTGTATAATTGTATTTGATGTGACCTGTGGGTCGGCTCAAAATGTAGAGATGTGCACCAGGAGTGCAATTATGAGCCCTTTAACCAGAGTCTCATTTCAGACCGAGTCAGTGTTCAAGAGCAAGGTACAAGACCAGCCTCACCTCAGGAATATATCTGCTTGGTTAGGTTGGATTGTGTTCCACAAACCGTGTTGATCATGTGAAACCCTTCTGTTGCAGTAATGGTAGGCGAACCTTTTGGTCCGGTACTGGTGGGCGAACCTTCTGTTGCTGTATTGGCCGTCTGTGCATATTTTTCTGCCGACCTGTCACAGATGCACTTTTTTTTTTCATAATGTAATAAGGATTTTGAAATAATAAATTTATTTTTATTTATTTATCTATTATAGACCTACATAAAATAATTTAATATTATTCATGAGTTATTCAAACAACAATAATGTGCCATTTACCACCCCAACGATCGATGTCCTTTTTGTTTAGAGGTCTTTAATGATTACAAATTATAATAGATTATAGATATAATAGATTGCAAATTATAATAGAAAATAACAAAAATCTGGCTTTTAACTCCTAAAGAACTACTCAATACTTTTTTAAATGTTTTTTGATGTTTTTTGATGTTTACGTTTTGTGTTGATTTACTTTGCATTAGATGGACAAGTAGGACCTAGGTCACAGCCCTCTCAAAAGCTTTATAATAAATATATTGATTATTTAACACTTTTTTTTTTTTGGCTTCTCTTACTGCACTTGCATCCATCCATTATCTCCAGCTTAATCTGCTAGGGGTCGCGGGCCAGCCGGTGCCCACTCTGGGTGCAACAACTCTAGATGTGGTGCCGATCCATCATAGGGCACACACTAAGGGACACTTTAGAGACACCAGTTAACCTATCATGCATGTCTTTGAGCTGTGGGAGGAAAGCAGAGTACCCGGAGTAAACCCACACAGACATGGTGAGGACACAGCAAGAAGCAAGACGGTTCAATCCCAGTGTGGAGCAGCCTGGGTCCTTTCTGTGTAGAGTCTGCATGTCTTGCTGCACTTACAAGAAGATTTGTATGGAGGCAGCTGATGTTGTTTTTCACACCCTGGCACAGTTGGGAGCAATTACAATAGCAAAACAAAGTGCTCTTTGGGGTCAGTCCGATACAGATTGCATAGTGCGGGTACGCCCCTAGACAGGACACAAGCCCATCTCAGGGAACATGGCTGTGTGACAGCAGATCCAGCAGGATTCAAACCTGGCTCTCTCTGTACTCCCACTATGCACAGGGGCCTTGTATCGTGCCAGAGCAGGTGGAGATTGGTGCTGGAGCCTTGCTGGGTGATGGTGTGGTAACATCAGTGGTGGGTTAAAAGTCTTTATTTCCTTGAAACCCTCCCCCAAGTGTCTGGAAACATTTTGCCATGTTAACAACCAAAGTAATGTAGACATGTAGAATGTAAACCCCGACTACTTCATATGTCCTGCTGTTGCATTGCCTTTTTACTCCTACATCTCTTATAGTAAAAAGCTTATTAGCACAACCATGAGGAATTTGTAGAAAAAAAGAGATGATCCAGCCAGCTTTCACCTTTGCCTACACCCCACAATCTAGCTTTAATAATGCGTAGACCCAGTGCTCTCATACACCAGCTGTGCTGCAATTGATTTTTCCCTCTGGCCTGAGCTCAGCAAGAAAATTGTAATTACAAATGGACGGATCTTTGAACTTGGCATGCGCATGTTTACACTTGTGTACATTTTTGGGGGGAAATGGAGTGATTTGACAATACGAAAAAAAACCCCAATAAATCCATCTGGTCCATAATGAGGTTTACATAAGTCTTATGCATCAGATTAGTGCTCGGGTTAAGGCTTGTTATGAGAACGTTACCTAGAGCCAAAGACTCTCCCACCAACTTGTCTTCTTCCCACAATGCATCCAGGTAATCAGGCAACATTTACCCAACTATGTGAAAACGCTGACATTTGCTTGCTCTTTGAAAGCTGGCTTAGCATGTCAAGTCAAGTCATATTTATTTACATAGAGCTTTTTACAATAAAGAATAGTCTCAAAACTCCATAAATTTTGTAAGGACCAAGACTCAAAAAGGGACCCATTCTCATTGGCTTAGACGAAAATTATAATAATTAAGTTTGTATTAATAGTAAAACTAAGTATATAATAACAGCTAAACAAAATATTGAATAAAATAACGAACAACATAGGCACATATTTTGGGCATTTCAGTGTTTATCGATTTCCAATTGAGTAAATATTTGCTCGTTTTGTGAAGTTTGTCCGTTTGAACATTAAAGATCTTGTCTTTGTAGTATATTCAGTTGATTATGGGTTAAGAATGATTTGCAAATCATCATATTCAGTTTTTATTTCTGTATGACACAACGTCCCATCATTGGAATTACGGTTATAGTTAGCACTGGAGCTGCTGCATTCGTCATTAAGTTAAAGTTTAGTTAGAGGTTTACTAGCGCGTATAGCAAATGGAGCGCTTCAGTAATACAACCTAGAGGTTTTAAATGCATGAACCAGTTTCTCTGCATCTTGTAAAGAAAGGATATTTCTAAGTTGAGCCATATTATGTAACTGGAAGAAAGCAATCCGTGTGCTGTTGCTAATGTGCACATTAAGGGAGAGCTCTGAATCAAACGTAGCACTGAGTTTTTTGTTTTTTCTTTACAGTTGGACTGGGCATTACAAACAGCCATCAGGATTTAGGACAGGAGTAGCCAGCCTGTCTCTTACAGTCTTAGCTGGGTTAAGTAAAAGGAAATGACATTACATTACATTTTTATCCTTCTCAACTTTCTTTCTGATTGTGAGGTCGTCATTTGGATGGGCTGATCTGTCCAGCTGTGTATCATCTACATACCAGTGAGAGCTAATATCATGTTTACGAATAAATGAGCCTAAAGGTAGAGAATAATAACAATCCCTGAAAAAAATAACAAGGAGAATAATAGCAGGCCAAGCACAAACCCCTGAGGGACACCGTTCTTCACTTGGTGAGCACTCTGGTGAGTCTCCTTTGACACACAATAGACACTCCCATCCATGAATCCCATCCATCTCGGGGTGTCTAATGGGCATTCTAACTAGTTTTAATTAGCAGGATTAAAGAATAACTATTTTTGTAGAAACTGCTTTCAACTTGTCATTTTGAGCTATGCTTAGATACCAAAGTTCTAAGTTGTGCATTATGCCTGAAAAAAATACACCTTGGCAGAAGGGGTGGAAGTGCATAAGCAACTGGCAGTCAGTAAATCGGGAATTGGATTTCCCTGAAAACTGAAGTAGCTCGAGGATTTATGGGGGCACTTGAAGACACATTCGAAAACTATTCAGTAATATCGCAATGCAGGTTAAAGGTCTTGCTCAAGGAACTCGTGGTAGTTTGGCAGACATGGGATTTGAACCCTGGACCTTGGTCTATAATCCTGTACCTTACCTTCTAAGCCACCACATCCCAGTAATGAATCATGTTTTAGGTCCAGTCATTGGCATCGTTACATATGGTCTTTATACCCTTGGTAAAATAACACAATTATTGTAGACCTGTATATGCAGGATATACTGTATGTGGCACGGTGGTGCTGATTAGGCCAGAGCTCCCTATATGTGATGTAATTCAAATCAAATGGAGTCTGAGCACTCAAGTACATATTGATTTTATGCACAAAAAATGAACTAGAACTGTATTCATAGTTCCTCAGTGTCACTAACGGCCCAGTGTATTCTAGACTTCTACTAATAAACTGAACAACCTTGAAAGCACAACTCTAAAAGGCTGTTTTAATGGCATTTACCATCAGGACAAAGCAATAAGCCTCGGTTATGTAATGCTTTATGTAAAGTTCCAGGCAACACAAGACGTTTTTCATACGAATTACCAGTACATGTTTCCTGTACCCCCAAAAGAAGCTCCTGTAATTACTTTAGTGCTTACATGCGTTTAGCATTTTTTTTTTTGGATTGCAGTGTCCTGTAAACTCCACTTGCAGGAAAGGATTTGTGAGCTCTATATATTTAACTGGATTGCTGTATTACAATATCAAATGTCATATATTATAAAGAGCAGATGAATAAAATACACAGTTATATTGTCTGAGTTATATTGTCAACTGGAATATCTTATCAGCCAATAATATGGGAGTCAGTCAGAGCAATTAGACATGTCAATATGTAGTGGCCTAGCGAGTAAGACACTAGACTACGGACCAGAAGGTCCAGTGTTCAAATTCACATTCATGCCTTTTATCAGATGCCCTTATCCAGAACAACTTAAGCAATGGTGGGTTAAGGGCCTTGCTTAAGGACCCAACTGTGGCATCTTTGCAGAACTGGGATTTGAACCCTGGACCATCATGTCTGGAGTCCAGTACCTTAACCGCTAGGGTACTGCAAATCCCACCTCTGCCAAGCTGCCACTGTTGGGTCCTTAACCCACTATTGCTTGAGTTGCTCTGGATAAGGGCATCTCATAAAAGCCATAAATGTAAATGTGAATTTGAACACTGGACCCTCTGGTCCGTAGTCCAGTGTCCTACCCGCTAGACCACCACAGTTCCACATATTGACATGTCTACATGCCGAATTGCTCTGACTTACTCTCTTCTGATAGAAGATAAAAGAACTGCAAGCAGTTGATCAGGTGTAAAAGTGGCCAGCTCTGCCAAGCTGCCACTGATGGGTCCTTAAGCAAGGTCCTTGACCCACAATTGGTTGGATTGTAAGATTGTGTAAACTACTCTGGATAAGGGCGTCTGCTAAATAATATAATTGTAAATGAAAATATGACTAGTGGAAGTTCAAACCGAGCATCGGAATGGGGTTACAAGATGATTTAAGTGACTTTTAACATGGCATGATTGTGTTTATTTTAGAAACTGCTACTCTACTGGGATTTCTAGTGGGCTCCATCTCTAGGATTTGCTTGGACAAGCAACACTTTTGGCATTTGGCTCAGTGATTCAAAATTGCGGTCTCAGCCAAGAACCTTTTATTGCATGTTGCATCACTAGTTCGTTTCAGTCATAGTGTTGACAGTAGATGTCCTGGCAATTTAAAATATTTAACCTAGGTGAGTTTGCTTTTCACCACTACATTCATATTTGTATTTGCTTTGTATCGTTGTCAGATATCGATGAATGTCAGTCAAATCCGTGCGAGAATGGAGGCACCTGCATCGACGAGATCAACTCTTATGTGTGTCTGTGCTTACCCAGCTATGGAGGAGCCACTTGTGAAAAAGGTAATTGAACCTTCTTACTCTCACCAACAAACACAAACACACAGAGGTTCATCTGAAAAGCACCTTGTGTTCTCCAGGGATAGGGGGAGTGGCCTCTGCAACTCTGAAAATTGGCTCGAATATGAAAAATCCAGATGTTACTTTCCTGAATAATTGAAACACCACTAAACATTTTTAACCATATTAAGATATGGGTATAAATATACATTTAAGAAAGAAAACCACATAATCCACAAATAGGTTCTACTACCTTTTCAGAACACCGTCTTGGACAGATGGTTTAAGTATTGGGGCTGCCAACTGAAAGTATAGGTATTTAGTCTCTGCGCACACAGAGGGATTGTGTAGTGTTACGAACAACACCATTAACTATAGCTACCTGCATTTGCAGGAAATAAACTAATGCATGGCAACATTTACAATAAACTTAGTTCTTATCCAGAGATATGGTGCAATATACATGGTCTTATGTTGTTGCTACTGAAATTAAGGATGGTTCATCCAGTCTGTCCTGACTAGAAACGTATTTTCTTTCTCTGCTTAAAATGCAATACAGCCAGAACATGCAGTACATGCATAACATGGCATTTCACTGGCCCTGTTACACTGTGACTCCTGCATCTTGATATGATTCCAATCACAACCCCTGTCGCACCAATGTCCTGTACTCAGGATTTTACTTCACCAGAAATAACTTATTCTGGTCAGGACCACATTAGGTCTGGAACCTAGCCCGGAATTCATGTGAACATGTACTCTAAAGTTGACACCAGTCCACTGCAAGGCTTAGTAGGTGTCACTTTTGTAGTGTTGGAGTATGATCCTCACCATTCTCCCTTAGATGGACAGGTAATGTCTGCGTGAAGCCTAACTTGATCAAATAGTGATCTAACGCACTGCCGCTGTGAAACGCGAGAACCCTGTGGTTTCTTAAACATGTAGTTCCTGTTTGACGATGGTCCGGTTTATGACTTTTAAACTTTATAATGAAAATATGATAATGCACATAAATGCACAGTCAGAAAAAAACACATTCTGATTTCTGAATTTCAATTTTTTTTCCCTGGACAAGCGACATGCAGTATGATTCTCTCCTGCACTCCCCTGTGTTAAATAAGGAAATTGGAAGTTAGTGACGTGGCAGGAGTGCAGGGACGTTGAGTGACGAAAATAAGTTAGGTTTTTCACTTTCTGTAGATTGGAAGTATATTACATGACATATTCAACACAGTACGTTTTAATCTCCTGTACCAAACATACCTGAATCATAAACAGACTACCTGCAGTATGCCGTTTTGCTCACTCTTGAGTGACAAGTTGAAAATGCTGAGTCCTGGAAATATGTGTAAGCCAGCCCTACAGATACCGAAGGCTTTTCTGATAGCTTGTAGCTGCAATTGAACAAATATGCTGTTTTATTTCAAGCCATACAGTTAATGCACAGAAATACTAAAGTCTAGCTTGCACACTCCCACAGCTTGTAAATGTTTGATGTACCATGTAGACCAGCACAGTTCAGTGAAGTGATTGCTCCCTGGAAAAAGAGAGAGGAGCGCTGTAAAGAGAGAGAGAGGGCGAGAGAAGGAGAGCGAAAGAAAAAGTCACAGTGGTTTGTGTGACCGCTCTGCTGGAGTGAAACGTACCTTAAACCGATTACTTGGCTCTAGTCGGGCAACCCATTCACACATATATAACAGGGAGCACACACAGATTAAAGAAGGAGGAGCCTCCTGCTTCCTGTATCCCACACATACACATGCTCTTTACATGTAACCTGAGTGACATTACTGAAATACTTTAGATTTTGTTAGGGTTCCTACCTTTGCTCTGGAGCGTTTGGCCATCCTCGCCGGTCGCCATTACAGAGCTGTTGGTGAGGCGACTTATATCCAGTATCCTAATT
>JAYJMA010114192.1:0-18083 GCA_036873895.1 Parotocinclus cabessadecuia
CATATAATGCTTAAAGATCTCACTACTTTACTTTTACACTACAGTGTAAATGACCTTTGCCAAAGGCTCTGATACAGCTCCATTCCATAACCGACCGTGGTCTGTTCAGACACATCTTTACTGCTCCGAAAAATTAAGAGATTTTTCATTTAACATAAATCACTCATATATGGTGCTAATAGTAGAAATTGCACATACATTGTGTTTTAATAGAAATGTGCATTACTGTATTTTTTATTAATGCATATGAATTCTAACTCGAAGCAGGGGTTAATGTGAGATATTCAGTGAAACATTATGTGGTAAATGTTTAATTACAAAGACAATAGGTCACATCAGGGGGGCGGGCTAGTGAGTAGACTTTTTGCCTGACTAGAAAATTTGTCACTATTGCCATTTTTGGGTTGACTGGGCAATCACAGTGGGTAGAGAGTAACTACCACCTGGTAATGGCCCTTTAGTAATCATGAGGTAACTGAGGTTTTAGAATAAATACAATGCGGATTATTTGTACATTATTTCTAGAGGTTTTCTTTTAACAGTGTAATCAAGTGGCAGTCTTATCTGTATCTGTCTCTCTGCCTAAAGATTTGCTTGACAAAGGATTCTATCTGTGAGAGTCTTCGGAGGAAGTACACAAAGAAAATAACAAGGACAGACAGATCAACACTGAACACACATTTCTCTGTTATTTTTGACCTACTCTACAAATAAAGTGCTTCTGAAGGATCCCCATCCATATTGCTTCCAGTTTAAAATGTTACTCCTTGCATAAACATAGTCTCACCCAGCTTGTCAGATCATGTAATTCTGCCAGTGTGAAACTGCTGTGGTCTCTGGAACTACCAGTCAGCAGTACACAAAGCTGACTTTATCACTGCCTATGCTACCAGCCCATTCCTGTATGCCTTGCCCCTCTTTGATACATGAAATGTCTCAAAAAATACACTTGCTGATGTATTTTCAGCTTTCTCTTTCTCCAATATTCCTAAACCTTCAGGTCAGGGTGGTAGAAAATGGCAGCATATTTCCCCAACCTGGACATTTATTTCTTTCTCTTTGTCTGCACCTTGTTTGAATGGCATGCATTTACTGTACTGAAGCGTTGCCTTGCTGATATCATGTCGATCTATCGACCTTCTGGTTCCCTTGGCAACTTTATTGTTGAGCATTCATCAGGAATTTTTCACTCTAAAATCAACTTATGCATGTCGCATCCAAAATAATTCTTCTCAACCTTCTCAGCCTTACTAGAACCCTTACTCCTACCCACCTACATCAACTATTTCACACTTCATTTTGCATGGAAGATGTCCAAAACCCCCAGATGTGCTGTACTTGCACACCAAATCACTAAGCTCAGTGATTATATCCATCGATGCCTTGCATTACTGCTATGTAGACGATACTAAGCTTTACTTATCATTTCCTCCGTCCATCCCCCATGTTTCAAATCAAGTCTCTTTCTGGATAGCAAGACAAAAACTGAACTCATGACTGAACTCGCCTCTAACTCAGGAAAGACTATGTGACTGTCCATTCAGCCCACATGGCACAAAATCTTGGTGTGATTTAAGACAACAACCTCACTTTTATGAACTGCATCACACCAACCTCCTGATTATGCAGGTTTATTCTGCACAACAAAAGAACAATATGTTGCATCTCAGATTCTCATACAGGAGCTCATAAGTTCTAGGCTTCATTAGGGCAGTTTTATTATTTGCTTGTCCTCCTTCATTGCTTACTGAGATGATTCCGAATGCTATTGCCCATCTGCCTCAGTCTACCAGAGTTGACTCCTCTTGCGGTCAGAACTCAAAGGATTCTGCTTCATAATTTACATTTATTCAGAACTACACACCTGCACTCCAACTCAAGTCTAAAGCTTCTGGGCACCAAGTTCATCCTATATTGGGATCAAGAAATGTCCACGAGGACAGATCTCAACAGTTTGAACATCGGTGAGAATGGCCCAGTATCTCTCTGCCCTCCACAGAAGATAATGCCTCTTTTATCCTTTTTCACTTTTATTGGTTCTGCTCTTTTTTTTAATCTAATTTCTCAAGCTATTATTATTTAGTATAATGGTATTGTTGTCAGATGGCTGCAATAATGAAATATTTAAGAAATTGTTTATGTAGAGGCAAACCTTTCCGTTAAAACAAAGCACCGGCTTACTCGCGCCGCGTCAGTAATAAACATTCATTTTCCACTCCACTGGACGTTTGAAAGTAAAAATGAACTTTATTTTCAGTTATAATTATTTTACAAACGCTGGTCACGGTAAGAAAACCGTGTGCTTTCTAAGCTGAAGTCTATACAACTACCGTAAACTCACACTCTCTCATGCACAGCTTTTCCCAAACAGCATATGTTTTAAAGAGACAGTACCACATAATGAACTAACCTATATGAAAAACTAAATTATCTAGTTTAAACCTAAATATAACAAAAACTGAAAACTGTCTTATTCAACAAAACATCTTAAATCAACAGCCACAAAATTAAATTACTGGTAATTAAACATAGTCATTACAGTTTAAGTAGTTAAGTAGCCCATACAGTCTATTCTATTTATAATCTGGATGGAGTTCAATATTTTAAGAAATCAAATGGTAGACTGCAGGACTAATCTCACCGCAGTGTTGTAATGTTTGTTAATTAAACTCAAACTCTGTAACGACCGGTGCAGGGAAGGCAGGGGCAAACGCGACGTGCGGAAAATACAGATTTATTGTAACTGAATAAACTGAAAGCAAAGCAGAAATAAACATACCGGGATGACAGGCGGGTAGGATCAAATACTGAAAGGGACGATAGGGGGTGGAAGATCCTACCTCACCTGCATCAAACACAAAATAAAGTTCAAATAATAACGAGAAACACAAAGTTTTAAGTAGTCCTCATTAATCCGAGATAGGTTTGCATAATGAAGACGCGCCTGTGCAGTCACTAGCCATGACAGTACATATAAACTATAACTAGCTCATATAAACTAATATTCAGTTAAAGAAAAATGTAGTTATGGAGATATTGAACAGTTGTTAGTTCCTACCTTTCCCAGTCTGCCTGTGCATCTTCCAGTACTAATAACAACCAAACTGAGAGTTTGCATTTAGTGTTGCTATGAATTACACAGTCCAAAAGAATTAGAAATGGAATGTTGTCAGAATTTTAGTGTTCATGTTCACTTGAAGACCTTTGCTTGTCAGGACTGTGGGACAATGCAGTTTGGGTGCTCTTATCAGAAACTGTTTGAGTGCTGCAGCTCTTCACTGCTTTTTTGTTAAGTCTTGAACTCTGATGATATTTGCAGGTTGACGTGGGTGTCAAAACATCCACCCTCACTGGCTGTAGGGAAGAGGAAGAAAACACAGAGTCACTGGACAGAAATCTAGATCTCCTGTCACTGTGGTCTTTATCCAGGTCATCATCATTGCAGCATAGAGCATGATAGGACGCATTGTCACAGTAATGTATGTTCTTGCCTCTGCCTGATAACCAAAAAGGTTTTGGGCTGTAAGATACCCATACTGGTCTGTTAAGTGTTGGTATATCTCCACAGCTCCGTCGATATAGGCTCTTTGGAGTGGCTAGATAAGAGTTTTGTAGCAAGTGGCCTAGGCTGTGACTCTCAGAAAAAGTCTCTTTGGAAAACTCTCCCAATGCTCTCTCACTGCTGTTATTGCTGCAATCTAGGGTCACTTTATCATGCGATGTGTCCTCTTTAGAGTCCAGATCTATGTCATCTGTCAGCTTGTCAATTTGGTCCACTACCTGTAAAAAATAGAAACGATTAGGAATTCCCATAGAAATACGGAAAAAAACATACTTTGTTGATCTCCTGCTATTCCAGTAAACAAATCATAACACTATACTCATTCATACAGCTTGACTTCAGTGTTTTTCTTTTTTGTTGCACAGGGCAAAATCAAGGCTAACACACACACAGTAGATTGTAATAATAGAATTTTTTAAATACAGTTGAAAATATGTTGACTACAACAGCATTAAAAACACCTATTGACTATCGCACCATGAATGAAAATGTTCATATAAATGTAGTTAGTTCTTGGTCACATTGACTTGGTCACAAATGCTGGCCTTCAGTCCAGTAAGGCAAATGAGGAGATTAAAGCTTGACCATTAGAAGCTTCATTATACATACGCTAAGGCCTATTTGGTAATAAATTATGTAATTTAAGTACAGAACGCAGGAAGTCAATGTGAGAGTCCCCCAGTCCTTAGTGCCTGCAGCTCAACCATAGGAAGAAGTACAGTGCATGCAGACATATTAAATGTACATCTTAAAATGTATTTGACTGTTTTTTTATCATTCCACAGTACACGGGTACAAAAAAAGTTGTTGTTTTTTGTATAAATGTAATAAAATAAACATCACTGGTATTCAGGTGCAACAAAATTCTATAAAAGGTTTTTAAAATGCTTCTAAAACTCTAAAAAGTTCACATGAAAACCATGAGCTCCTGTGAAACAGGATTGTGTCAAAAATTATCTCATAATGTAGCGTGTAATACCTCCAATGTTATTGTTGAGAATTTCCTATAGACTGTGATTTATGTCACTGGTGGTAGACCTGTATAACCGTATGCTTAGATATACCTTGATACACAAATTCAGCTGCTTCCTTCACACTATGGCCTTTGGCATGCCCAAATGCAATCACTCCTTTTTGCCAATCATTAACATCTGCTTTGTGACCTATTTTCAACACACCAAAGGAGATATTCACTGCAGTTTAACACTTCTCATGTTTTCTTAATTGGGCATCCCACAAAAAACTAATAGGTTGACTAATTTCACAGCTTGCGGGTTATTAAGCACTCATATACTCAAATGCATGTGCACAGAAACAAACAAGTTTTACCACCCCTACAGTCAAACATGTTGGTGACAGTATCATGCTGCCAGGATGTTTTTTTTTACTGCAACATGGTTTAGGACACTAGCAAGATGAAAAGAATATAGTGCAACCCAGGGTGATTTTTTTTTTTGTGAAAAGATCTCAGACTAAGGTTCATTTTAACAAGACAAAAACCTGAAGCATACTGCCAAAATACAAGAGTGGCTTTGGAAAAATCATGTTAAAGTCTGGACTTGAACCCATGCACCAACACTTCCCATGCATACAGGTTGAGGTTGAATGTTCATGCCCAGAAGAATGTGACAAACTTCAAGTCAAGTCAGATTTGTTTATAAATCACTAGATCACTAAATCGCAATAGAGCATTGTTGCAAAGCAGCTTTAGTATTAGATTATCTTCTAAAGCCAATCCCAGATTGAGCAAGCCTAGGGCAACAATGGCATAACTCCCTAATAGATAGAAGGAAGAAACCATGGGAGGACCGAGACACAAAAAGGGACCCATCCTTAGATCTTAAATGTACTTCCAAAAGAAGGAAGGAAAAGGTCTGAGTACTTTTCTAAATGGAACAGTTCAGTTTTATTAAACATCCCAAACTGATCTCTGCTTTGTGGAGAATGTTTTGTGGATTAATGAGGGAAACACACACACATACACACACACTAAAGTTAGTATTGCCCTTCTCTTGATGCATTACTAGAAATATTGTTTGTGTTTTAGATCTGTTTTATATAGTAATAAGAAATTCCTGAACCATTATATTACTTGCCCTCAGTTCAGCTCCCACTACATGTACACTACTGCATTTCCTTGTAAATCTTCCAATAGCTGCCCACACACGATTTAATATTTAGATACCTACCTGCAAAACCAAAAAGTGGACCTGCCACTTTCTATCTAAAGTCACTAGATAAAGGCAAGGCTACACCATAAATCACACCATTTGAGTCTTAAAAAAGCAAAACATAGAGGCTTGTCTCTGTATTTGCACCATGTAGTGGACTGTACTTTTCACTTTGTATTTAGAATAATGTTGACTTAGTTTTTAATTATACATTGCAAAAAATTTAACACAAAAACTTTAATTCAAAGAATATCGATATATTTTTTAGATTTTCCTAATTGCACTGTAGGGTTCTTTAATCACAGAGCTCGTAGAAATGTGCCATGAACACTCAGGAGATTGAAGTTTCAGAATCAGAAGTTTATTCATATACATATAAGGTGTGATGTCCATATACAGCTTGGCCATCAGTATCAACAGTAAGAACATTTATATAAATATATTTACAGGGTTTAAGTAAAGGCTCTGAAGTCAGACAATGGGATGAATGGGAAAAGGGGAAAAGGTAAAGCCAGAAAGGAAAAAAAGATGAAAGGGGACTGGATCAAGAATATACAAAACACCTGTAAAACAATAACAAAAGATCATCTTATATTGTAGAACTGGAGAGACTTTATTTGAATGACACATCTTTCAATTTCTCTATTAATTATTCTTAATAGAGATTCACAAATGGCGTTACATTTGCATATATGAAACATCCATCCATCCATTCATCCATTATGTTCCACCTAATCCACACGGAGTCATGGGCCAGTCGGCAACTCTGGGCCCAAGGGCAGGAACAACCCTAGATGGGGCACCAATCCATCGTAGGGCACACACACAGTCTACCAACCAATTAACCTAACACGCATGTCTTTGGACTGTGAGAGGAAACCGGAGTACCTGGAGTAAACCCACGCAGACATGTGGAGGACATACAGACTCTACACAGAAAGAACCTTCTTGGTGTGAGGTAGCAGTGCAACCCGTATATATAACACATCTGTAGGATAATTAAGGGACTAAAAGATGGATAATTGAAAAACTAGAAAAAAAAAATCAACATCTTTACAATATTATGCAAAAAATATCTACTGCTACCTGTAAGACATGCTTGTTTCTCATGAAATTGGTCATGGAATATGGGGCATAATTCATGCCATAATTCGGACTGGGAAATATTATTACAGGAAAATTCCACATTGATATTAGATCATCCAGAAAATTTGTGCGGTACTTTAAGGTGTGGCTCGGGAGTGAAGTGTGAAGACCACGTGCTGAGTGGGCAGAAACATCTGTCTCTGGTACATCTGTATACACATAAATAAATAAATAAATAAATAAATAAGCAAAAGAAACATGCACAGTAAAACTGTGTCATTGCCTGTTGTCTTGCATCAATGATCAGCAGATCCTGCTTAAAACTGTCCCATCTAGGCACTAGAGTTTGTTTGTTGTTGAAATGCTTTCCCCACAGCCCTATAAAAAGGCTCTCAGAGGCTACATTTGGGTAGTGTACTGCTTGGTGAGAGATCTTTGACTGCTAGACATGATACTGATAGATTTACTCATAATAGAGATTAATCCAAGGTCTGTTTGTGATCTGATGATGGTTGGGTTTGAGCATGGATACCTTAAAGTGAGCGGTTCAACCCTACCTTTGCTATGTACCAGCGGCTGGCATGGTGGATGAGAATCTACAGGCCCAGCTGCAACATTGTGGGCAAATGTGCCACAGGGTACCACATGAAACCTGTTTGCCTCCAATGCCCCATCGTACCTTATCTTGTATCCAGGCAACAGGGGTTTTAATAGAGCACAGATTATACTGGTTTACACAATAAATATGTCCTGTAGCTTTAATATTGTAAATATTTATATTCACATATATACAGTTTAATTTGATTTCGACAGCTCTTTCTTGTGAGTTATTTTTTGAGTGTACAACCAATGTCATCCTTCACTACCTCAACAAAATACTGGATTTCCCTTAATACATATGCTTATGAGAGCAACAAAGCAGCTACAAAATATGGGATACTTAATAAATGTTATCCCCTCAACCTAGGAAATAACAGTAGCAAATACCAGTCTTCCAACAACAGCTAAGATGATAACCTTTACTGACTCTGTTCTGCTCTTACCTATTCTGCATATGAAAATATCTAGTCAAAACGAATATGAATATAATTTTAATATGAAATGGCATTACTCACCAAGAAGGTTTCAGTGTGATACCCAGGTCACAGCACCAAGTTTCTAGCAGCCCAGCAGGAAAAATCAAGAGACTGAATCATTAGAATCAATGTTTGTTAATGTATATACAAAGAGTGATTCCCGGAGATAGCTTGGCAATGACTATATCATCAGTCTTAAAACCCAATTATACTTACATTGCTGAAGTAAGTTTGGGAAGGGGCAAATGGGAAGCAGGTGAAGGAAGGCAAGAGGAAATATATATTGTACAACAATACACATGTTATAGAAGAAGAAATACCTTCAAAGAGATATCAAAGTAGCTCTCACAGGCTTGTAACTAAATTTTGTTCTTAACTTTTTTACTACAAAAGATCTGCTTGCTAAGAAGTTAAGGCACTACTGTCAGTCACATATGATATCTTATGAAAGTATATATGGCCCATTGTCTAACGTAGCTTTATTTACACCACAAGTAAGTAAACAAAAATCTACTTTTCATGAAGCCAAAGACATGTTGTAAATAATAAAGTGCTAAAATATGCATATATCCTATTATATTACTGGGTACATAAGACTTCAAACTGTAGTAATGCCCACACCTAGTAAATGTCTTAAAGTGCACTGGCCAGCCAAATGACTACACAAGATCAGGATTTCACATATTCTAATAAGCACATGACTCACATGAAGAGATATACCACTACCCCTGTACCCCCAATCTAAACTTTGTGGGTTCTTTGAATCTACATGTAGTCACAATCATAAAGGAAGTATGTATCACTGTAACTGATACCAGCCTGTTTCTTATCACATGGTTGCACAGTGGTCTGTTCTGTCAGCGGGTTCATGTTTAATGTTCATCTGACAGTTAGACTCTAACTGAGTGTTGATGACAGTGATGGCTAGAATGAGTTGAACCTGCTGACAAAACTGAAATCCTTGGTCTAAGGATTTCTGTTTACTAATGCAGACACTCAGGACAAATAAACGAAAGAGAGAGCTGAGTGTCTGATTCTACTAGTTCAATGATTTCACAGTCCTTAGTCTCTCCAAAGATGTTGATTCCCATCTATGCTATGACTCAGAGGTGAGAAACTATAGATACATAAACAGTATTTGCTTTGGACATTCACTCACTTGTAACATTTTGCTTCAAATCACAGTTGCTTGTGTGCTAATGTGTTCAAAATGTATGATTCTGGTGCTGACTTATACCTGTTCTGTCCCTGAAAAAGGTAAGAATTATGATTTGATGAAGGCTATCGTGCCATGGAAGTTGGCTAAAAGCCTGTTGCAAAGGCAGGTGGAAGAGTTTTGAGTACTCTTTTGCAAGAGTGTCTAATTGAGCTAATAGTCTTTTTAAAATTAGCACAAATGAATGTTTTTGCTGCAATGGTAGCAGAGGGCTATGTACAATACATACTCTTACTGAAACTTGACCTGGAGCAGTTCCTTATTTTTCTTTAATTTGCTAACTTCCTTGCCTGCTTAGTATTTCTGAGGACATCAGTGGCCATTTCAGTGACGTGCACAATCTCACATTTACCCCCAAGGTTATATTAAGTCTAGTCACACATATACACTCAAGTCATTTCCAATTAAGTGTAATCAGTTAACCTAATAAGAACCTAGCCATTGGGAGTGCACATACAGTGGGGAAAATAAGTATTTCATAGGCTGCCGGTTTTGTTTTCCTACCTACAAAGAATGTAGATGTCTATAATTTTTTTATCGTAGTTACACTTCAACTGTGAGAGACAGAATGTAAAAAAATCCAGAAAGTCACATTGTATGATTTTTAAGCAATTCATTTCAATTTTATTGCATATAACAAGTATTTGATACAATAGAAAAACAGAACTTTGTTTGCAGTTACAGATGTTTCCTGTAGTTCTTGACCAAGTTTGCACACACTGCAGCAGGGATTTTGGCCCACTTCTCCTTACAGATCATCTCCAGATCTTCCAGGTTTCGAGGCTGTTGCTTGGCAACATTGAGTTTTAGCTCCCTCCAAAGATTTTCTATTGGGATTAGATAAGGAGACTGGCTAGACCACTCAAGGACCTTGAAATGCTTCTTATGGAGCCACTCCTTAGTTCCCCTGGCTGTGTGTTTTGGGTCATTGTTAGAGTTCATACCAAAACGTTCTATTTTGGTTTAATCTGACCACATGACCTCCTCCCATGCCACCTCTTGATCATCCAGATGGTCATTAGTGAACTTCAAACGGGCCTGGACATTTGCTGGTGTGAACACAGGGACCTTGTGTGGCCTGCAGGATTTTAATTCATGATGGCATAATGTTACTAACTTTCATCTTTGAGACTGTGGTCCCAACTCGCTTCAGGTCATTCACCAGGTTCTCCTATGTAGTTCTGGGCTGATTCCTGACCTTTCTCAGAATCATCCTTAACGTATGAGGTGAAATCTTACAGGAGCCCCAGACCAATGACGATTGACAGTCATCTTGTGTTTCTTCAATTTTCTAATAAATGTGCCAACAATTGTTGACTTCTGACCAAGCTGCTTGTCTACTGTCCTGTAGCCCATTCCAGCTTTGCACAGGTCTACAATTATGTTTCTGATGTCCTTAGACAGCTCTTTGGTCAGGGGTATGGTGAAGAGGTTGGAATGTGATTGATTGAGTGTGGACATGTGTCTTACATTTAATGAGTTCAAACATGCAAAATAGGAGGGTCCTTCTAAAAACTAACAGGTCTGTGAGAGCCAGAATTCTTGCTGGTTGGAAGGTAATGAAATACTTATTCTATGATTCTATGAAAATTATAGTCCTCTCCATTTTTTGTAGGTGGGAAAACTTGCAAAATCGGCAGTGTATCAAATGCTTATTTTCCCCACTGTATTACTGCATTCTTAATGGTCTCAAACCCAGGCAATAGAAAGGGTTGTGCCAGGAAGGGAATCTAGCATAAAACTATGGAAAATCATCTATGCGGATTAAAAGTCAGATTTCCATACCAGATTGGTCGAGGCCTAGTTTAAGAATGACTGCCACTAGCACTGTTGACCAGCTGGGTACCGGTGGAAACTATGCTACTGTTGGGCTAAGGAGGGAAAGAAGAGGGGGCGGTGGTCTTCCTCACTACACTGTCTAACAGAATTTTGGAAGGTGAGAGGATGCCTGAGGAGTGGAGAAGGAGTGTGCAGAGCTGCACTAACTACAAAGATATAAAGTTTATCAGTCAAAGCTTAAAGATCTTGGAAAGAGTAGTGGAAGCTAGACTGAGAGAAGAATTGAGGATTTGTGAGCAGCAATAATGGATTGCATACCAGCAAAGTGCACCACAGATGAGATGTTTGCTTCGAGAGTGTTAATGGAGAAGGCCAGAAACAGTTGCATTGTGTGTTTGTGGATCTAGAGAAAGCTTACGATAGGGTGCTAATAGAAGAGTTGTGGTATTGTATGAAGTCTGGATTGGCAGAGAAATACGTGCAGGTGGTACAAGAAATGTTTGAGGACAGTGGACTGTGAAGAGATGGGGTATTGCGTCAAGGATCAGCTCTGAGTGACTTGTGTGCAATAGTCATGGACAGGCTGACGGGTTAGGCAAGAGTCTCCATGGAATATGATGTTCTCAGATTAAATTGTAATTTATAGTGAGTGTAGGGAAGAGGACATCGAGGACAGCCTGGGGAGATGGAGGTATGCATTGGAGAGAAGGGAAAATGTAAATTAGCAAACGCAAAATGTAAGTACATGTGGGTGGGGGGTGGAGGACAGGTACAGTTGCAAATACTATTATTGAGAATGCATGAGTTTAAATATGTGTCCAAAGTTATGGAGAGTGTAGTAGAGAGGTGAAAAAGAGTGTTCAGGCAGGGTGGAGCGGGTGGTGTAGAGTGGTAGGAGTGATTTGTGAGGAATATCTGCCAAAGTGAAATGGAAAATAAACAAGTATGAAATATACAAGACAGTACTGAGGCCTGCCATGGAGAAGCTGGAGGTGGCAGAGATGAAAATGCTGTGATTCTCATTACATTTACATTTAGCAGATGCCCTTATTCATAGCGACCTACAATTAATACAGTCTTACAATCCAAGTATCATGAATTTGTTTATTAGAGGGACAACAATGGCTGATTTGTAGACAAGGCTAGGGAGGTGAGATTGAAATGCTGTGGTTATATGCAGAGAAGGGATGAGAGTTACATTGGGCGAAGGGCGCTGAATATGAATCTGCCTGGACGGAGAAGAAGCAGTAGGCCAAAGAGAAGGTTTATAGATGCTGAGAAGGAGGGCATGCAGATGGTTGGTGTGAGAGGGGGTGTTCTGCTAAATACTGTAACTGTGTTCATGACAGGGCAAGATGCAGATATATGATCTGCTGTGGCAACCCCTAATGGGAAAAAACTTATTTGCCTAACAAGCATGTCTTTGGACTATGGGAGGAGTCTAGAATACCTGGATACCTGGAGAAAACCCATGCAGAAACTCAAAAAACATGCAGACTCTACACAGAAAGGACCCACCATGGCTCCATTCGTAAAGGAATTTAAAGACTGGATGTCATTTAATTTGCTTTTACTTAACTCAGAGTCGTTATTAGTTGGACCCAAGGCTGTGAGAGGCAGGGTGGCTACTTCTGCTTTCTTTCAGTTATGTAATATTGCTAAACTTAGTTATACCAGTCGGTCAATCTATAAATACACTTCAATTAGTACAGAAGCAGCAGCTCGAGAGCTAACTAAAGGTAAAATAATCTGATCATAGTAGTCATGTTCTATCATTTACCAGTTAAATTCTGCATTGATTTCAATACTTCTTGAAACACATTAAACTCTACATGGCCTAACACCGCATTATCTGAGTGAACCTTCATAGCCTTACAGTCTAGCTTGTCTACTTCATTGCAAGGTGCAGAACTTCTTACATTTTTTGGAATTAAAAATGTCACAGCAGACAGAATGGCTGTACCAGAGGGAAGTAATTCCCTCCACCCTTTAGTTGGCTGGGGATGACAAGAAGACAAGGATTTTTCTGCATACTGGACTAAATGAATGCATTATTTATCTGTTCATATTTTCTTAGTTTATGTTTTCTGAACTATTACTACATAATTATTTTACTAGATAAATTAATTAAAAAGTTTAATTATGTATATTGTCTAGGTCACCCAAGGTGGACAGGTCTCTTTTGAGTACTAGGTTTCTACCTTCTAACATTTACGGAAAGGAGTTTTTCCTTTCCACTGTCGCCCTCGGTCTGTTCAGTCTGGGATTGACCTTTACATTCTTAAAATCTAAATCTTAATTGTAAAGATGTTTTTCGAATGTGCCTCACTGTGAAAAGTGCTATATAAATAAAGCTTACTTAACTTGAAAATCTAATTCTAGGAAGAGTCCGGGTTGTTCCAAATTCTTCATCTAAGAATTATGGAGGCCACTGTGTTCTTGGGAACTTTCAGTGCAGCAAAAATGTGTTGTTGTCTTCTTCAGATTTGTAGACACAACTGGAGACACTTCTGCACATAATCCTGTCTATGGGATCTACAGACAGCTCTTTCCTCCAGGTTTTTGCTCCGATATGCATTATTAGCTATGAGACCTAATATAGACAAGTGTGTGTGTTTAAGTACAATCAACTGAATTCCCATTAGGTGGACTCCACGCAATTTGTAGAAACATCTCAAAGATGAGCAATTGAGATATGGAGGCCCCAGAGCTCAATTTCAAATGTCATAGCAAAGAGTCTGAATACTCACGTCCTTTCAGTATTTTGGTTTGTTACTTTTTGACAACAAAAATTATAATATTCTGTTTTCACTTTGCCAGTGTGGGGTACTGAATGCAGATTGCTGGGTGGAAACTTGGTGATTTTAGCAGACGGCCTCTACATGATAAACTGAGCAGGTATTGTAAGTGTATTACATTTCGTCAGTCCAATATGTTTGAATATCTCTTTTTAAAGGAGACGTTGTCTCAAATCAGCTTTACAAAAGCCAGGTCTAGACCGTAAACAACATGGACAATGGACTAAGAAGTGTAATGTGTATTCATATATGGATCTCTGTCATTTTGAGAGTATATAGAACCCTTTAACAAAAGTGTTTCATTGGCATAGATATTAGCTTAGCTTGGTCTATGAGCTTTGTGTATCTGTTTCTTGTTGTGTGTGTTTATGTTTTACCTCTCTGAGTTGTCTAGCTACATCTTTCAACTCAGCAAGAACCTCCTCAAGCTGTTCCATCACCATCCTTATGTGGTTACGGATGTGCTTCCTCCGATCCAAACATCCCATCAGGGCCAGAGATCCTAACAGCACACTGTGAGACATCTTTCAGACGCCAGCTACCGGAAGGGCATAGGATCCAGGGCTTCATGTCTTGGGACCACCAAATGCACAGTGGTTATCCAAAAAAGATTGCTGCCTTTGCACATAGTCACTCACAGTCACCCTGACTGTGAGTCTCTTCAAACAGTTATGCTTGGTTGCTTTCTATACGTTTCCTCTCATTTAAGCATATCCATCTCTTATGGGTATAGTTCAGAAATTCCAGTGAGGCATAAAGCTTTATTTTAACCTATTAAATGTCCCATGAGCCACTGACTGCTTCTGAATTAAAAACCTAAGACTTGCAGATACCTTTTGTAGTTCCATTGTAATGAATGAATGATTTATACTGTTTGCTAATGAACGAAAAACTGAAAATGGTTCTAGTGAGCCTTCTGAAAATGCAGTTCCTTTTTTGTAGTAGCTATATAGTGTCATGGAGTTTCAAGAGTGATGAGAAATCTAAGGTTTATACTTACAGACATATACCAGTGATTTTATTTTCCAGACCTCATAATCCATGTAACTGAGGTGTGATATAAATCCAGTTATGCTACTTCAAAAGTAAGAACAGAAAATGGCACATTAATTCCAAACAGCGAAAGCGGCTGAGAGATACTGAACATGTTCGACGTTATGCCCCAGAGGACAAAAAGTCTTATCACAGTTCCTGGGAAGAACCCGTCACCCGTAAGCGAGCGAATGAGAAAATGTAAAAGCGGCCCCTATTTTTCCAAATGGGCTATTTTCATTGAACAACAGTTCTGCAGCAATCCCCTGTAGCTTTTTATAGCTGTGGCAAAGGTCCAGCTCTGGCGAAGCTCAAGCTGTCTCGGTCAAAGAAAGAGTGTCCATGTGTGTCCAAAATAAGCTGCTGTGAGGTTGTATGCTGTGTGCTGTCTTCTCCCTCTGATCCTGCACTGCATACCGCACCTCTCGTTCTCATCATCTTGAGCTCAAACAGCTTGAATAAGGCTCTAGCTCTCTGCTTCCAGTCCCCTCTCTTATTCTCCCCCTCTCTCTCACTCTCTCTCTTTCTTACTCACTCTCAACTCTCTCATCTTCTCCCTTGTGCAGCCTTAAACATTCATTTCCTCTCTCTTGCTCATGTTGCTTTCCTGAGATACATTTGAAGTCACTCCCATGTATGAACTCAATCCCTTTGAATCTTTCACTTCCAAACGCACTCATTTATATAGCACCATACATCGCATGTAGCACATTATATAGCACTATACATCCCACAGTCACATCCTCCTGCTTCATCTCAGCTCATAGCTTGTCACGTCAAAAATTGATTCAGTTCTATGTTGTATTGGAGGAAGAAAACAGGAATGCAGCGGTACTGCATCAGTGGACGCTGGGTAGATTATGTGATTAAATACATTAATGAAAGACATGGAAAACAGAGGAGTTTCAGGAAACTACTATGTTGTACTCACTCACTATGCTCTACTTAATAGTTTCTAAAGGTGTACATGTGTAGTATATAAACTCTCACAATCTCACAATTTTTATAACTTTATTCAAGCATGTTTGAATAACTGTCTTTACACAGATTGTACAGTGTCATAGGACAGTTAATAGTTTATTCATGTATTTAACGTCACGTCAGCATCAGTGGCTGTTCATGACAGGAGCAATGTAACCATGAAACAGGTCAAACACAGTTACATTAATACAATTTAGAGCAACCAATTCATTTAACAGGTCTTTGTTATGTTGTAGTAAACTGTAGGACCTCCAGTAAATCCTTTCAGACGTGGAGAGAGCCGCAAGCGCAAGCCAAGTGTGGGATCAAAACGAGGACATCTACAGCTGTGTTAAGGACAGAAATAACCTCTTTTACCACAGTGCTACCCATATGCTGATATAGTGGATTTCAATATGAGTAGTAAATACATTATTCACAATTATTTGTCACTATATCACATCAAATATTTACACAAAATTGGACATTACAAATAAAGTCCAAATTCCTTTTATGAAAGAAAAATTAAAAAAAATTCATAAGCAAAAGTGGCTTTATATTGGTAATATTCCAAAGTAATTTAAATAGTCACTTTACATGCATGTATTTGTTTGCTGCTATTCACTGAGAATTAAGTAATCTAGGCAATTATCTCAACCTTTAAGTCAATAATACATAATGAAACTCTGCTAATATTAAGATCACTGACTAATTTCTACTTTAAATCAAAGTCAGTGAATTTAGGTTTTAGGACAAACCCAAGTTATTTGAACAAATAATCCAATAACTTGTTAACATCCGACAGATCTTTAAAGGCTCATGAAAAAATATACAGGTACAAAATATACATACCGACATGTTTCACTTCCTTTTACCAGTGATAACTGTACTGAAGCAAACAAGCTATCAGTGCTGAGAGAAAAACCAATACAGAATACAAACTATTCAAATGAACACAATGAAACAAATCACATGAGTAGTGAGTGCATTATAATCAGAACTTTCAACAATACAGAGTTGTTCCAGGGAGAAGCCTTTATTTGGTTATCTTACCTGTAAATTACACCTACACATCCATGCTGTCAGAACAACAGCTGGAATGTTATTCTGCAGTCTCCCACTCAGTTGTAACACAATGTTTCTAACAAGCAAACTACAGGTCAGTGTAATTCCAACCCCAACTTCAGAATCCCTGTTGGCGGAGAGTGCAGGCTTCAACTAGATACAATCCACTCACAGCTTCTATTAGCAAAGTCCTCTTGAGAAACTAAAAGGTACTTCAAAGTAAAATATAATGTAAGTGCTTTTGGTTAGGAAGATGTGAGTTTAGCTAGAAAGAATGTGAGTTCCCAACAAATAATTACTACCTAGTGCTGACATAAATGTGCACATGTACATTTATTTCTGACAGGGAGCGTGGCATATTTCGTTCCCATTCCTCCACATTTCTTGAATTTTCTTCATGTGTATAGTCCACTACCTCTACCCATAGTTACTGTTCCTTCATTTCTAGAACTAACTACATTTGAAGTATTGATGAATCTGCCCATGGGCACATCTTTCCACAGTTTTTAGATGTGTAATAAAATGTGTATATTGTTTGTTCTCTGCCCATACACAACTTAATGTATAGAGTGCTGTAGCATCATACAGGCTCTTTTTCACAGGATCCAAAAGGTTTTTTATATACTGTATATGGTGGGCTACCTCTGCCCAAAGGTACTCATCTCATAGCAGCTAGAACTTTTGATGTACAGCAAAGGGTTACATGATATTTACATTTTGGTTAATTGGTTAATTTTCATCTCACCCTGATAAAATGAGGAAAAACTACCTTTAATTTAATTATAGTTCTCCTATAAGGAGAACACAAAGCAGAGTTTTTCTGTGTTTCTATGTTCTCTCTATTGCACTCTGCTCTTTGGCTCACTCACACTTTTTTTTTTGTTTAAGATTATTGAGATTATTGGACATTGATGGCCATGGCATAACATTTTGTGTTCAGTGAATCATTTTTGATTTGGATGTACTTTGGACATGTTAATTGGCCCATTTGAACATCCAGCAGCGACCCTTTTTAAACTTCTTGACCAAGACAGATATATTTTGATTTAAAATGTCATTAAAAACAGCCCAAACACAGCACAAACCCTCTACCATACTCAATAGTGGGCACTAACAAATACATCACAGCCTACTAAATAATCTATTGGCATGAAAGCGACATCTTGTGTGGTAGTTTTGGAGATTTGGTGACCCCACAATTCTATTCTTTTTTCTGTAACACTCAAGAAATTATTCAATTGTTTTTTATCCATTGCCATTCAAAGTTCATCAAAATACTTTAATACGCTTCAACACACACACAAACACATATATTTTGTGTGTGTGTGTGTGTATATA